>PVKE010019020.1:0-28906 GCA_004027555.1 Craseonycteris thonglongyai | reverse complement strand
GGGAGGGAGAGTTGTGTGGGGAGGGGGGAGTGGGCACCAGATGTATCGGGTTGGAGGGGGACCTGATTCTGGGAGCTGGGCACATAATGGGATGCATGGGTGATGTGATGTGGAGTTGTCCATTGGAAAACTGTCTGATTGTTACCAACCAATGTCACCCCATTAAATTTAACAATAAAATATAATAATATTAAAAAAATAAAAAAATAAATTTGTCTTTGGTGATATTCCATTTAAATAAATGTTGTAGCATGGTTTTAGCTCTTTGTAAGCCCTGAAATAACAACAACAACAACAACAACAACAACAACAATGTGAAGGCAGTTGTGGGAGTTTTTTTTAAAAAACAAGAACCTTGGTCCCACAGCTGCAAGAAACTGAATTCTTTCTTTTTTTTAATTAAAGATTTATTTATTTTTTGACAGAGACAGAGAGAAGGGGGAGGGCCCAGAGCAGCCTCCATAGTTGTATGTCATCAGTTTTCAACAGGATTTTTGTTCCACACAGGTGGGCGGGGACCACACAGTATGGTGACTGGGCTGGGGGCCATCTCATGGGGGACATGCCTCTCGAGCCAGGGGCTGAACAGGAGGAGTGGGGGCAAGAACTGAACTGGGGGCCTCCCGCATGGGAAGCACACCCCAGTTTAGCATATGGGTCCACACGGGCCTGGGACCCAGATTTGATTCTTGGTCCCCGGAGCTACAAGATGTGAGAGCTTAACCTGCTAAGACATCCTGGCTTCCCCAAAGAGTATATTTTGAATCTTAGTAGGTAAGTGGGACCTGTGAACTTGTCTATTGAGCACACTTTGTAATTTATCAGATATTAAATAGTATGGTTCTTTGATTGAATCCAACAGCTGGAAATTTAAATAGGTAACTTCAGATTAATTGGGTTGAAGTTTGATATTTATTCTGGGATGCTTTAGAAATTTTTATTCCTCCTTAACCCCTGTATTAAATGTATATAAATATCAAGACTTCAGTTTTAAAGTCTGCTGTTATACTTCTCTGCACTATTTTCTTATAGTTGGCACTGTTCAGATCCTTCCCAAATAGGGTTTGAACTTGAGTGGGAAGAAAACATGTTTTGGAAGAATCAAGAAGTGTAAAACAGTGGGATCTAAAAATGAAAACAAAAATAGGTTGAAGGGAGTGATCTGATTTATTCCAGAGGAGCAAGAATAGAAAGGTAATATATTATCATAAAGGTTTTCGTGTACAATTCTAAAATAAAAGGAAATGGCTTTAAGATTGAAACATGAAGGGGTTACGATTAGACAAAGAATCATTCAGAAATACTTGTTTGTTAAACTAAGTATCTCAACCATCTAAACAAGACTAAGTATAACAACAATTCTTCTTTATTAGTCTGATTAGGTTGTTGAATCTTGAATGTTCCCTGGATAGCTTTTAAACTGACACGGGATGGTTAGGTTTGTCTCAAGATTATTTCCAATCCTAAAATTTAGTGATTGATTTTATTTTAGCAGGTTCTATAGCTATATTATGTGCTTGTTTCCCTCTCTGCTTTCTTTTTACCTCTACCTTCCTTTCTTATTTGGTATAATATTGAAGAGTATTTTTTTACATTTAGGTATCATTTTTAAAAATCATATTAAAGTATCTCTTTACTGTGGTTCATGTTATATTCAAATAGCATAATTAGAACATTTTTATTGAGCATAAAATGTCCACTTTTCTGTTCTAATTAAAGTATCCTTTTAATATATTATTTTTCCAAGCAGTCCCTGAACACTAAAATTATATTATATACATCACAGAACTTGTTTCCATCTTATTCAGAGTAGTAATTTCCAGAGAAATAAGTCTTTGCCCAAAGCGAGACATTCCTGTTCCATTGAAGGGTGATATGGGCTTTTAGTGGGCATTGAAGTTAACAACGGGCAATCACTCGGTAGTTAAGAAAGTGACTGTTTTCTGCCACTTTGGGGTGGGGGCAAAGAGATGAGGCGTATGAATTTTGGAGGGTACTGTTTTAGGGGTTATTTACTATATCCAGCTCTCTAGAAAAAATGAACAGTCCTTACAGAAGTTATCATTGGCCCAAATACCTTTCTAAAGTAATCCATTACTCTTTTTTTCTTCTTTTCGCTATTTTCTTATTCTCTTTCTTCCATCTCTTTAAAGCCTCTGCAGCAACTAATATTTATTGAGTACCTGCCCTATGCCCCATACTAGGACCTGGGGACATAGCAGGGAACAAGATGGACAGGCTGGGTCCCCGCTATCCTGAAGGTAACATTTCTCAATTTTTTTGTTCTCACTTACGTATATGACAAGGAACAAACTGGAATTAATATCTGCGATGTAGCACATAGTTAATCTTTCGACTGTATTTTAACTTATTGTTAAAGCAGTGTAAGAGAAACTAAATATACTACTCGTTTTACACATTCAAAATTTATATAAACATATTAGCAATACTGTTTAGAATTTTGGGAGCATCATTTACTTGTCTGTCAACATTGGCATTCAAAAGTTTGCAAAGGATATAGATAGATCCTTTATCCTAATATTTAGTGTCTAAGTTTTAAGAAATCAATATGCAAAATTTCTTTACATATGAACAGTCACCTTGGCACAGAAAGTCTCTCTTCCCACCACTGCAGAGCACCTCCTTTCCTGCTGCCAATAAAGACGAGGCAAGAAGAGTTTTCTGTTGCCAAGGCTAAGACAAGGGTGTTCATGGTTCTAATGAGCATGTGGGCATCCCTCCTCAACAAAAGGTGTATCTTCTAATACTGCGTATATTCTGTAGAGCATATTATTGGCTATCGTCAGCTGCATACATTCTTAGACTAATTAGAAGGTTATGTGCCAGCCTGAAAATGTAGTCTTTATTAGGGAAGTTTTGTTTTAAATTCAGAATAGTTGATCTCTAGGTGAACTTTGGAATATTACCTACCCTTGTATTGGGAATATACAAGCCCGTTCTCTGTGAAGAGAACAAGAACATTTCGTTTGTAAGATATTTATAGTGTTAGCTTTTAACCTTGCTCTAGTAGAATTACGATCTTAATTAACTTAATATACTTCACTGTGAGGAAGTTTTTTTCCTTATGATTTCATTAGAGGTTGAGGATTTGGCCTTCATTCCAGGTTAAAACGTGGTTATTAACCAGGTTCTGTGCGTACTCTTTGCTGCCAGAACATGGTATGATTTATTATTTCAGAGCTGTGGAGGACTGTTAGTTTTCTGAACTTCTGTTCTTATTTGGGCTAAATTATTTACTGTACGAGCCTCTTCCATCAGGGACCAGAATCCCCATCGTCTTGTTCCTAGACGCTAAGTATTGGGCATGTGACATAGGCTAAGGGAAAGATTCAAGATTCAGAATCACTCAGAACTTTGAATCTGGAGGGCATGACTCAAAAGCACACAGACAGTTTATTCTTGTTAGCAGTGGTGTTGAGAGCCTGGCAATATCACTATGCAGCCACTGCCATGGTGGTAAGAATCATGTGTTAATCAGATTCTTCTGTGGCTGAATCACCTGTTTACCAGCTTCCCTTCAGCCTCCGTTGATTCTGGGTCATTTCCAGGCCAGGCTTCCAGCTTTTCCTTTGAGTCTCAGAATTCTCAATATCCTTTCCTTTTTCTTTGTTAAGTCTACCAAAGTTGGTCAACCTAGAACCCTGGCTGATTCATTTGTGAAAGCTAACTGTGATTGATTGTATTTTCCAAAAATGGTCCCACCAATATGCAAATTCTGTCCAGGAAAAAAAACCAGTCATAAATGATGTCATTTACATGGCTGGATACTTTCCGGACAGCCTGCATATATCCCATCCTCTGCGCTTCTTACAGTGGTTTCTCAGTCCTCGTGTGAGAGCTAGTGCTCTGTGTTCCCACTGCTTAAGCCTCGATGGACCATTACAATGTGGTGGAATCGATGATGGTTGACTTCCAAAGTGAGGTCATAAAAGGCAATCCAGTTTCCTCCTGGTTCTCTTTCTTTGTTGTGTCTGTGCCTTGTGAGACCTGAGTCTAGGTGTGTTGGAGAGATCACGTGTAAAGACTGTGTAGAATTACGGTAGAAGGGATGCTGGAGGAGCCCCCGCTGTTCTAGGTTCCAGCTGACTGAAATTTTCCCAATTTAGAACACAGGCTCATGAGCGAGTAAGCTTTTAGACGATTTTAGCCCCAGCCTTTGAGCTAGTCCAGTGATGCTGATTGGATCAGAAATAAACTACCTCCACCTAGCCGTGCCCATATTGCAGATTCATGACAAAATAAACTTTGCTATTGTTTGAAACCAGGTTGGTTTTATTATATAGCATCACATATCCGGAACTATGGCTAGTATAGATATTCAAACTAGAAGACCTCAATTGCAACTCCTTGCATGCCCTCAGGATTTTTAGGAGACACTCATTGTCCACTCATTGATCTAGTTTACCCCTGATGCATTTCATAGATTAAGACAAGGGTACTTATTTGGCCAATTATAGAGTTACTTGGCTAGAATAACATTATAGAACCTTATTTTCCTTGGAAATACAAAATATCAAGGCTGTATTCAGTATTTTTTTTTAGTGTTTTTGACAGAGAGAGAGAGAGAGAGAAAAATGCAGAGACAGAGAGAGAGAACTGAACTGGGGGAGCTCCCAGTTCAGCATGTGGGTCCACACGGGCCGGGGCCGGAATTCGATCCTCGGTCCCCGGCGCTGCAAAGTGAGCACCTAACCCACTGAGCCATCCCGGCTTCCCCTGTATTCAGTATTGAGATGTTAAACATATTAGTTTTCTAGCTTTATATCTGAGTCCGTTGAGGCCATGATAAAATGTTGCTTGGCAGTTACTTGTAGCAATGTGTTTTTAAATGTGAATTCATTCTATCTATTAAGACTCCAGCACATCTTTTAAGAAGTGAGCTGAAAATCCTACTTTTCTTTTTGGTTGGATGTCCTACTTAACAGAGGGGTTTAGAAATTAGGTAAAAATAGCCAAAAGTTATTGAGGGTTTAGCCTTGCCAGTCAATATACTAAGTGCCTCCAGGTTTCTAATTTAAGCATAACTACAGTCTTATGAGGTAGATTTGTGACTCTTCCTATTTTATAGGTGAACAAACATTTAGGTTAAGTAAAACTTGCACAGGTCACATAGCTTGAGCTAGGATTTGAATCCAGGACTACATGTGTGTCCAGGGTCAGTGTATTTGTAATGACCCCATTCTGTACAACCAGAATGACTATGGCATCAGCATTTTGGCTCCTGCCTTCCTCTTCCTTGTCATGGACTATCTGTAGGGTCCTTAATGTTCAATGACTACACACATACAGAGCCCTTTTTGAACATTTCCCTTTCAGAATCTGACAAAGATACACTTTTCACATCTTCTCCCACTTGCTATAAGCCCTGGTCTCAAAGTGTTTTAAGGATCTCCATTTACTCTTTTAGGAAAAGTATAAGAACATAAGTTTATGGAGATCTTATGGCCTGTGTGGCACCTGTTTTTGCCAATTCTTTGGATCAGTTATACTTTTTGTAGGAAGTGTACAAGTTGTATACAAGTGATGCAAAATAATTTATCCTTCATGATGACACTAAATGTTAAGTGTTTTAAGTACAAGATTACTACTTTTCATACTTAAAATTTGAGTGATTTGTGACAGTAATTCCAGGGTTTGAGGACTTCTGAAGAAAGAACTTAGAGACTATTCTGGTTGTGTGTGTATGTGTACTCCCATTACCACACTTGTTAGCATGGAATGATGGCAAACTGTGCTGAATTAGAGTCGAAGGGGAACAAGGAAAATTATATTGATGTTGAATGAAATCCAGATTAATGTATTTTTATATGTGCGTTACCGCTAGCTTCATCAGCAGGTGATTTATAGGAGAAAAATTGGCACACAAGATGTTAGAAGAAATTTATCTCTCTTCTCTTCCTCAAAGCCCAAACCTCCTCTCTGAAAGCGCTCCTGTATGTTACTGCAGACACGATGCTATTACCATATGCCAGTACCACTGAATTTTAGATTTAGAGGAATTGATTTCCTAGCAAACAACAAGCCCCTGGAAACTCAGCTCTCCCATGTACTCTATCAACTTTCCAGAAGTCCTTTTAATGTAGAGGCTCCTTGAGGACACAGCTACAATGGTCGAAATGCTGTATTGGGAGCTAGGCATGTCCCACTTTCCCTAATGACACAGAAGGGAATCAAAGAAGATTTCATGTTGCTTTTGATCTTACACACAGTAACATGAGCTTAGCATGTGACAAAAAGCCTTCGCTGTTTTTATATTCTATGAGAATGACTTCTGCACCTAGGCAACCAATCATAGGCTGAGGACCCTCAACTAGAGAGGAAAAGTTACGTTTTACTGATTAGCCACAGAGAAAGGGACATTGCCAAATTCTAGAGTATCTATGTTTGCAAGAATCTAGCCAAGGACAAAGCTTTGTGTTTTTGAAGTCTAATATTTGCTCTGGTGTTTCATTGCAGAGATCTAGATTTGACTTGAATACTCCTCTAAGGGCTGTTTATTTATACCTATGTGTGTTGTACATATAAATCTGTCTTCAAACTCAGATTGGTAAGAAGTGCACAATTAAAAATTTTTTGTTTTGGATAGCTTAATTTTCAGCAGAGGACCTTCCCCATTCTCACCAGGCAGGGGAGGAATTTGACCTTTGTTATCTTTAGAGTTCTTCCCAATTTTTAAGTTCATGGCATGCTGGAGATGACAGCCATTCCTGCTGAGATGCATCTTGCCTTGGTATGCACATTCTCTTCAGGTCTGCAACTCTGGGTTGCTTTCTGATTATGCTTGGCTCATAGAAATCGTTTTATTTTTTGAGACTGGGCATTTAACACCTGCTGTCTCCTTTCCATAGGTCACCATTTATGTTGTCCCATATGGACTGTATGCAATAATTCAGCTCACAAATGCATTGCATATGCAAACAAAAGGCTTTTTTTTTTATCTTTACTAAGGGTTTGGGGTCAGAGGCCTGCCGAGAAGCCGTGGAAGAGAAATGTGGGGTTGGGGCCTACTCGTATATTAGTCTGCTCAGACTGCTGTAACATAGATACTTGTACGAGAGAGTAGGTGACTTAAACAAGAGACATTTATTTCTCGTAGTTCTGGGCAGTCCATGATCAAGGTTGTGGCAAATTTGGTTCCTGATGAGAACTTGCTTCCTGGCTTACATACAGCCACCTTCTTGCTTTGTCCTCATGTGGCAGAGAGAGAGTGTGTTTACCTGAGTAAGATCTCTGATGTCTTCTAAGGACACTAATCCCATCATAAGGGGCCCACCCTCATGACCTCATCATGACCTAATTACCCCCAAAGATCTCGCCTCCATATATGATTGGGGTTAGGGTTTCAAAGTATACATTTTGGGGCACACTAACATTCAGTCCAAAACAGGGCCGCTTTTCAGATCGACTTGAAGAACCTATAGATGTATTATTTGGAGAAGTGGAAGAACATAGGAAAGACCTCACTCTTCAGTATACACACACTTCTTAAAATATCAGGCCCAGAACAGGAAGGCACAGGCGAGCCTTTCTATCATAAAGTGGAACATCTCTGCAGATTCGTGGTCGCCACTAACGGCACACATCTGAACAAATTTCATTTATTTACGTCAGCTGGGGGAATTGTCCTGTGGTTCCATCCACCCCAAGAACCATCATTAAGCTCCCTAAATTTATTAAACGCGGAACCCGAATAATGAGCAACTAAGCAACTAGTTCCACTCTGCTCCAGGATAGTAAGGAAACCCGGAGTGTGAGGGGCAATATTTGCCTTTTATGTTTTGAATGTAGCAGAGAAAGAGAAGGCAAACAAAACACTATTTCCATATTAAAAGAGTTTGCAAGGTTATATCCTGCCACGGGGGTAACTAACACACATTCCCATATACAGTCTATGACTCTTACTATGTGCTTCTGTGAAAGAAATGCTACCTCTTCTTCCTCCCTTCTATACAAGGTCGCCAAGCCTTTGGGGAAAATATTTGATTCAACTTTTAATTTGTTGTTAGTTAGTTTACCCAAATTATGAAGCTGAACATTTCTATACCGAGAATGAATGAATCCTCTCTAGACTGTAAATTGGAGAACTAGGGCCTATTTCATAGATCGTAACTAAGGGACATAGATATATCTCAGGTAGAAGGGAATGTCATATTCTAAAAGGGAGAACTCTTCCCAAGGTGCCACTCTCTTGTTTCTGTCATTGTGAATGCTCATTATGTTTCCTTTGGCTTGTTAGCTGTATGGTGGGAAAGGGACAGGGGAAGAGAGAATTTTTGCCCCAGGGATCTTATAAATTTGTTGGACAATATCTACACAAGAAAATGTTTAGTAACAATTCTTGTGGCATATGATAGCAATTCAGAATGAATTCACAGAAAGTAAGTTCTGTAGGATATAGTTTATCAAATCAGAATACCGTCGAATGTGTGTTGGAACAGGTTCGTGTCCTCCTTCTAGAGTTTCTGATTCTGTAGGTCTAAGGCAGGGCCCGATAATTTGGATTAAATAAGTTCCCAGTTGGTGTTGATGCTGCCAAACTGGAGACTACAGTTGGCAAACTGCTATTCTAGGATATCAGGAAATGGAGAGGTGATGGCAAAGGGATGATTGATGGGTGTTGGGATGGTGCTTCTATCATTTTTCACATGCTGCAGTTATTCACGCTTCTCTTTGCCGGCCCCATTTTAAGAAGACAGCTTGTTGCACTCCTTAAAATATCCCCTTTTGATATCATAGGAAGACAGCATGTTTTTACCAATCATTAGATAATTCTCTACAAGAAGCAATTTATACCATTTTCTTGGCAACAACAGGGGAACAATATTCTTGTTTTTGCTTTGACTGTTATTATTTTATCCGTTACCATTCTCCTACTTCCAGCATTTACCTCTACATTCCCTCATATATATTAGGAATTTTTTTTCTGCAGCCAAATGCAGATGGGAAACACGTGTTTTTGTATTCACAACCATTAAGTTAAAATTAGGGAAATGGAGAGGAGAAAGACTCAGAAATAATGTAGGGTGAAGAGTTCAGAAATCAAGCTTCTTTGGAAGGGGTTGGTTATGGGGTGCTTTTGAGAAGAACACTTGCTGATTGAGTAGATAACATGTCTGGAGAAGAAATGCAATAACATTTTCCCATTGTCTAAATGGAGGTTTGTCATAATGTTTTACTGCAACGAAGCAGAATGTTTCATTACTATTAAGTTAGTAGCAAACCAAATGATTCTACTCCCAAATAGGTGTTCTTACTCATTTGTATTACTGGGGAAATATCATCCTGCAGGTTTTTGTTGTAAAAGCAAGAAATTTTTACTTAAATGTATTTGCATCCTTACTTAAGTGTATATGAAATTTCTGTCAAATACCAGGATGAGCTGAATAAAAGTTTTCTTCTAAAGTATTTCTATCCTGTGCTGAAACCAGTTCCTAACCTGCTAATAATTTAAGGTTAGTCTAATCAAGTTTGGTTTGGGGGCATTTTGAGGTAGGGAGAAGTTATCAAAATTCTGGTTGTACAGAATGGTGGTGACAAATACACTGACCCTGGACACACATATAGTCCTGGGTTCAAATCCTAGCTGCGAACTATGTGACCTGTGCAACTTTTACTTAACCTAAATGTGACTTTAAATAACAGAAATCTATTCTTTCACAGTTCTTCAGGCTATAAGTCTGAAAGCAAGGTGTTGGTAGAGCCATGGTCTCCTGAAGGCTATAGGAAAAAACCCTTTCTTGCCTCTTCTAGCTTCTGCTGGTTAGGCGAAATCCGTGGTTTTCCTTGGCTTGCAAGTATCACTCCAGCCTCTGCCTCTGTCGTCAGATTGTGCTCTCCCTGTGTGCCTCTCTGTCTTTGTGTCCAATTTTCTACCTCTTATAAGGACATGTGTCATTATATTCAGGTCCATTCTAATCTACTGTGACCTCTTCTTAACTTGATTATATCTACAAAGACCCAATATCCTAGTAAAGACACATTCACAGATATGGCATATGGTGTTAAGACTTGAATATATCTTTTTTGGAATACAATTCTACCTCCTAGGTTTGGTACCTTGGTTAAGTGGCTACATTTTCTAAGCCTAAATTTCTTCATCTATATAGGGAGAAGACACAGTTCCAATCCCTAAAGAGGATAAGATTAGAAGACCCCTGGTGATGTATCAAGAATATACACTTGCTTTAAGATATACACACAGTGGTTGGGTGGTTTTAAAGGAGGTAGAAGACATCCAAGGATGGACAATTGGAAAGGCTTCATGGAGGATCTAGCATTTAGGTAGGTAAGTCTCACATTTGGGGATCTAGTAATGGGGAGCACATTCCAGGCAGAATGCAAAGCAAGAGCAAAGACATGGAGTTGGGAAAGAAAATACATTAGCAAGAAAAGGAAAAGCAAGTGGCCCTGGTTTTCTAGAGACAGTAGAGATTATGCAGCCATTTTAACTTTGTGGCCTTTGTGCTGCTGTAAGGGACCCAATAATACAGGTAATTTTAGCAGTGCTAATGGTGGCTTTTAAGCAGTAGACTAATGTGTTTAATAATCACCATGACTCCATTACCAGGTAAATCACCGCGACACCACTACCAGGTAAATTTAACTTTTTCTGGATGCTCTTAAAAATTTGGTCACTGTACCAAGGTACCTGTACACAATATTATCTGGCACAGAACTCCATACAGAGGACCATGAGAGTAATTTTCGTGACTATTTCAGGATTTCTAAATTATCTTCCCAAATTAATGTTGAGGGAAAGCTCAGTAGATAAGTAAGATTTTAACACTATTAAATAAAGTAAAACTCCTAAACTAGGAACGTTTACTGTGTTAACGTGCAGTGTATATATTCTGCGGAGGGAGGTTGTGTGTGGCATTTCCCAAATTTATTGGACATCAGAACCTGTTGTTTATGGAGTTCATCTTAACATCTCCCCAAAGATGCTCTTTTCCACTCATCAGTGTCAGTGTTCTATTTGCCTGTGGAGCTTTCTCAAAAGCATTCAGAAGGTCAGGAGCCATGTAGGCTCCCTGGCAGTTCCGGTATTTCCTCTTACCCCTTCAAATCTCCCACTCCCTAACTCCACCCCTTCTGTGGCCTGACCTAAGGTATAAAACATTGTCAGTTATATTAACAGTTAAGGCCCACTCTCCTAACCTGTTTTTGCAAGAAAAACCTTGTTTAAAAGTTGTGAAGAAAAATATAGTACAAACATGTAAGCAAAGGGAAAGTAGGTTAGAGATCATTGGGATAGAGTGAAACTTGCCTAAACTATTATCATACAAAGGAACTATATTTGAGGATTTACAAGTTTATTTCTAAGCGTAATTTACTTTATTTTTTATTAATATTTTAAATTTGCATTAATGTATGTTCAAACCCATATTAATGTGTCTTCAAACCAAATACTACAATGTGTAGAAAACTATCTATGACAGATCAGCATTTGATATTTTGAAATTAATTTAAACAAACATAATTTGGCTCAGAATTATCAAGGATCTGCTCTGCAACTGACACTTTGCAGGTTTTGTTGTTGTTTGTTTGTTTCTTCATTGTTAGCACTTCTTTAAGAGAGCAAAAAGAATAATTCAGGTTTTTATTACATTTATCATCTCTGAAAGCAGCAGATATCACAATTAATGATCAGATTCCTAGAATTTATTGATAATAGGTATCTATGATTTCAGTAGGAAATATTATTCTTTTGACAATAGAACTGTATTAAAAAAATATCTAAGTGTTGATATTTTGACAAAGATTTCCATGGTAACTTTTTCTTAATAGTGTTCATGTATATTTATATATATATACATATAAAGTTAATAATATGATATCTTATTTTTCCATGTATAGGATGATATTGTTGTCTAACATTGTTAGACCAAAAATTGGGGATTGTCTTATATACAGGAGTAACCCATGTATTGATTTCTTAATGTTGGATTAGAAAAGTGGGGTTTTCTTATACATGGGGGCATCTTATGCATGGAAAAATACAGTATATCAATGTGTGTGAAGTATGGTATCACGTAGTAGAACAAAGAAGGCTGTCCCCCATAATTTTTTTTTTTAAGATTTATTTTATTGATTTTTTTACTGAGAGCGACAAGACAGAGAGAGACAGAGAGAAGGGGGAGGGGCCAGAGCAGTCTCCATAGTTGACATTAGTTTTCCATATAGTTTCACTCCACAGGTGGGCACAGGGCTGTGCAGGGCAGGAATTGGACCGGGAGCCTCCCACATAGACCCCGGCAAGAACTGAACTGGGGGCACTCCCCAGTTCAGCATATGGGTCCGCACGGGCCGGAGCCGGGATTCGATCCTCGGTCCTCAGGGCTTCAAAGCGAGCGCTTAACCCGCTGAGCCATCCCAGCTTTCCCATAATTTTTAAACAAGATGTCTTTACTTCCTGACTGAGTATCTAAAAAATACTAAATTTGCTTTCTTCTACCCATCAAAATGCATATACTTCCTGTTGGAAATTATCAATGTCTCCTTTCTATGTTGTGTGAAAATTTTCTCTGGGAAACCAATGTAGGGAAATGGCTAAAAGAATACGTATAAATTGCCAAAATGTGTACCTCCTGAGATGTTTCTAAATGCATCATAAATAACATATAGTGAATGCCTTCCCTCCAGCTGAGATTCTGAAATAGCTCACTCAGCATTTTTGTTAAATAATATCCCTGGGACATGAACCAAATAGCATTTCATGTTCAGTCTCGTTTATCATTTTCCTGATTCCACAAACCAGTCTTCAGGTGTCAAAATATGAAGGTGAAAGTGAATGAAATTATTTTCATTTACAGAACTCCCTAAATCAAACCAACAGATCAAGATTATCCCCTGTTCCCCCAACCCCCGCCATGCCCCAATAGATTGGTCAGTGATCCCAAAGTAAAGGCTTGACCTTAGGAATTTATAAATCATCTTTAGTCTTCAGAGTACGTAGTTTAAAACAGTATATTGTACTTTGAGGCCATTTTAGCTGAGCTGTGTAATTTATTTTATAGTTTTGCCAGAGTAAACCCATGATGGGCCTTGGATAATCATTGTAACAAATACTTCTAGGATCTTTACAAGCACCATGCTGTAACTCATGCTGTTTTAATATCTCAATCATTGCAAGAAAGATTTAGATCATTGGTTTCTGTATGTATTATATATGCTTCTAATATGAGCGTAGCTCCAAGGTATGGAGGAAATGTGAAAATGTGGTTTGAAACACCAAAGTGCTATGTAAGTATTGGTTTCATGGAGCTTGACTTATCTGTTCTGTATGCATTCTAGGTTTTCAAATGTGCAAGTTTTATTATATTTTATTAAGAAAAAATGGTTCATGTAGTGTTTTGAATATCTTTCATACAAGAATATACAAAAGCTTGGGAATTAATGAACTCAGTTTTACGAAAGAAGGACCCATAATTATTACCAAGTTGAGTTGCTTCATTTTTTCAGATCAGAAACAAAGTCCTAATGAGTTGAGCTACCTTGTCAAAGATCCCAAAGTGACAGAACTGAGATTGGAACATTCTAATTCCCAAATCCATGGGTTATTCTTTGTTCTTCAGTTCAGTAGATGTGGAATCTTATTCAGCAACAACATCAACAACCACGAAGTATGTTGACTCTGTCCATCTTGTTAGTATAAATTTTGTTTTGTTTTGCTTAAAAATATATACTCAATAAATATGCCTTTAGCAGCTTTTATTTTCCCATCATTAGGGATCACGATCATTTTAGAAGTGTTAATCAAATGACCTTGAAATGATAGATTTCTACAATATTTTAATTCACTTCATTGGACTTGTTATTTTAGTGTTACGATTTTACTCCTTTTTGCTAAACCACATCTTCCACCTTTTTTCCCTATGCCTTTTGTTATACTATGCCTTGGGGAAGAAGAGGAAGTTTTCATAGCTTGCATCTGATGTTATATTCACATTATTGCTTAAGAACAGGGTTTAGCTGTAACTTGGGACCTTACTGTGGTACAACATGACTGAATTTTGTCCTCGTGTGAGCTGGTGTAAAAAGCTCTTAACTCGCCATTGGAAGACCTGGCTGAGTTCCTACAGTGCTATTTTTCACTCACTGTTTTCATTTGGCTCATTACTATCCTCTCTGAACTTGTTTTGTGGTAGACAACAGTGAGAATAATATAGTTGTTTGTTCTATATCTTAGAATGTGACACATAGCATTCCTGAGGAATTTATAAAAGAGTGCTTTGTTTTGTTTGGGGCTCTTGATCCTTTTGAAATGTTGTCTAATTAGGGACATCAATGATGTCACCCCAAATTTCTAATACCTGCTCATTGAAAAAGATCATTCTTTGCAATATTATGGAAAGAAAAAAAAGATAATTATTGGCAGAGAACCTTGTGTTTCTGATAGCTTTGTCTGGAATTATGATGGAAATTTTGACAGAATCATAATTCAAGTTGACGTTAGTGAGAATCACTTTATTTTGATCTTGCCCAAACTTATTAAAAGGTCATTTAGAAATTTAAGATAATTAGACGGTTCTATGGCCAAGTGGAAATAATGGTTTATTTTTTGTTTTAATCTTTGGTGCTTTCACTCAGTGTAGCTTTAGTGTGTACCATTTCTTTGACTTTTAACACCTCTAATAACTATAGTGATTACTAGTTTAGACACAATAAATTTATGACATTTCCATTATTACTGACTTTTGTAAAGATTCATTATCAGATGATGCCACTGAAGTCTCTGACTAGATAGTCCATCTTTGCTTTTCTTAGTCTTTTGCTATAACTCCTCCATATGACTCCTGAGGAGTCAGAAGTGAACACTTGCCCCTGTGCAACTCTGAGAGGATCCTCCCGAAGGCTGTCCTTCCTCAGCGTCAGCTCCATGGGCCACAGAGACAGGGAGAAGGTGCCAGGGAAAGAGGCCACCCAGGCTGGGGACAATCAGGGAGGTTCTGGGGAGTGACTACCTCCTTTTCCATGCTCCAAGCTCACCCCATGCACCATGAGTTCCTGGTTCTGGAAGAGTCAGGGTTGAGGGGCAGAGAAGTGAGTGGGTGGAGTCAGAATCTGGAAGTTCTTCCCCGTCCCTTCCCCTCCACCTTCTCTCTTCTAACCCAAGCCCTCTGGGCTTCTCTTAGAAATCGTCTGGGAAGCTCCTTCCCACTCCCTCAGAATAGGGGAAAAGGAATAAAGGGGTGTGTCCGTAGAGCGTGTTAGGGTGTGTGTATGGTGTGTGTGTGTGTACGTGGCTTGTTTCTTATCCAAAGAGCCAGTGGAAAAATGGTGGAGGGAGACCCTGGGGGATACACAGTGGAGCACCCTTCAGATAAAGAGGGTCCAGAGAGGAGGGTGAAGAACACCCCTCAGAGGGATGAGAACCGAGAACTTGTTTGTTCCATAGCCTGGTGCTTACCCAGCCGGGCAGGCAGGGCAGGAATGACTGCCTTCTGACCCGGGGGAAACCCAGGGCCCACCAGCGAAGCTACATCAGCGGTTCTCAACTGGGGACAATTATGTCCCCAGGGAACACTTGGCACTGTCTAGAGACAGTTGTTTTGGTTGTCATAACTGGAGAATGTACCTCTTCAGTGGAGGTGTTTCTTACCCTTAATCCTAATATAAATGGGGCAAAGAGACCAAGTGAGATCAATGCTAGGAGAGCCAATGAGATTTAAATCTTTGAGCAAATGACTTCTCCTCTCTAGACTTTATTTTCCTGATCTGTAATACGTGGGTTGTATTTGGTGATTTCAAAGTGCTCTGACTCTAAGATTGTATAATTTATCAAAATTCATCTGCCAAAATGCCATCTTGATAATTAGATAAACTGACAGCTAGGTTTAGGACAATGGCAGAGCTAAAAGCTCCAGTCTACTCTATCCCTGGTGACCATTCATGTTTGCATATTTTAATAATAATATTCTCCGCATTCCACTTCTACCCAGTCATTCACTTAGCAAGAACCTTTCTCCCTTTTAACATTTACAACAGTGTAATTTAATAAAATGTATTAGTACCAACAAAATGGAGTAGCAGTGATATTTTAATATACCTTTCATATCATTCCTAGTATTTGAGAAGCCAAATGAAAGATATTTAGATTTGACTTTTAAGGAAGACTCTTTATCTAATGGTTGAGCGAAGATCTCCAATAAAGAATAATGCCCCAGAATTGTCATTCACTTCACACTTGCTTCTGTTTTCTTTTCTTTTTTAAGATTTATTTTTATTGTTTTTGACAGAGAGAGCGAGCGAGCGAGCGAGCGAGCGAGCGAGAGAGAGAGAGAGAGAGAGAGAGAGAGAGATACAGAGACAGAGAGAAGGGAGAGGGCCCAGAACAGTCTCCATAGTCGCACATCATTGGTTTGTTTTTTTTTTAATTTCTTTTTTTATTTTTTAAATTATTTATTTATTTATTTATTTTTGACAGAGAGGGAGAGAGAGATAGATACAGAGATAGAGAGAGAACCGAACTAGGGGAGCTCCCAGTCCAGCACATGGTTCCGCACGGGCGGGGCCGGGACTCGATCCTCGGTCCCCGGTGCTGCAAAGTGAGCACCCAACCCACCGAGCCATCCCGGCCTCCCCACATCATTGGTTTTTTCACATAGTTTCATTCCACAGGTAGGCAAGGGCTGCACAGGGCAGGAAATGGGCCAGTGTCTCACCCTAGTGAGAACTGAACTGGGGACACTCCCCAGTTCAGCACATGGGTCCACTTAGGCCGGGGTCGGGATTCGATTGATCCTCTGTCCCCAGAGCTACAAAGTGAGCGCTTAACCCAGTGAGCCATCCCAGCTTCCCCTTGCTTTTCTTTTGACATGTATAACCTCATGTACTGTTAAGTATAATGGAAGGTAACACAGTAAGTGAGGAGTCATTCTGAAAAATAAAGTAGACCAAAAAGATTTCTTTACTCTCAAGGATAACTATGAAGTAAAATCCTAGATAATAGCTTATTCATGGCTAATATTTGGAGGCATTTTTAAGTCCAGAAAGGTCAGAGGGAAATCCAGTAAATGTCAACACTGTTTGTCAGATGAGGGGGAGACTCACAACATCTCCTGAGAAATTCAATTTATATTAATGAGGAATGAGATCTGCCTAGGAGTTTCTAAGAGATTGTCCTGGTGTCAATTTTAATGATGTAACTTCATGAAAAGTATTCCTAACAAATTATTCAGCAAGACAGCCTCATGTGAGATCGATTTTTAATTGTGAGATCTCAGTTACTCTGACCCCTGGACCACAGTCACATATTAGGGCTTCTTGAGGACTTGCCTCACTAAATCGATAATTTGCTCTCACTTATGGCTCTTGTTTGGTTTTAGGGGACCAAGCCAACCCAAGTGAGATTCTGATAGCAAAGTTCTAATTCAGTTCAGACATTCTTAAAGACCTGTAACCGAGGCAATGGGGGAGTGACAACAGAGCTACTTATGAGCACTTACTGAGTGCAGGCTTCCTATTAAGTGTTTTATATTTTCAGTTTCTAATCTTTGCAACTTTACAGACTTATATATGTGGAGACAGAGACTCAGAGACTCAAGTTTATACTTTTAAGTAGCTAGCAGAAGCAGGATTTGATAGGTCTGTTTGGCTTCAATATGCATGGTTTCCCATTACTTACCTATCAGGTTTTTCCTTTATTCATGTAACTTCTCAGTGTTTATAATAGGCTGGGGTGGGGATTTGATCCTTGGTCCCTAGGGTTGCAAAGTGAGGGCTTAACCCACTGAGCCATCCTGGCTTCTCCTGTTATAGTTTCTTAATAAATACTTGTTTATGCCTGTGCATAGTTGAAAAATGTTTTTTTATTTTTATTTTTTTATCAACTCTGGGTGTAAAGTATGTGCTAATACTTATTTCTTCAAATTCTGATCAGACCAATTTTTTAACAGTCTTTTGAGGAAAGCTGTCCACCTTAATTTATGAAGTGCAAGGTATTTCTTCTATGCCTGTTTTGGAAAAGCTTGATTATATTTGTTCATATCTTCAAAAAAAATCTTTAAAAGTCTGATTTATTCATGGCTTTCTGATTTTTCTATGCTACGTTTTTTCTTAAAATGATTGTCTTATTTTCATCATATGAATTTTTAGAAGGATGAGATGTATATGGGTAGGCTCAATTCTGAACTTTTAAACCAATAATTCATAAAATGTGTTTGGATTTAGCCTATTACAACCATAGCTATCCATTTGAAAAATTAAACATCTCTCAGAGTGCATGTGTTCGTTTTAATTGGTTAAGTCTAATGACAATGCTCACTGGTCTGTATGGATTTTCAGAACCTTTTGCATTATCTTCACAGCCCTGGAATTTGGAAACCATTGCTATGAATATAGAGCAGAATCATAGTTGCTATGAATGGGGGAAACATGGATGCTAGGTGGTATTTCTAAAGAGTATTTTAATCTAGAGGAACGCCATATGCTTGTTTCATATTCAGAAACCATTTAAGGTCATTCATGGTACTATCTTAGACAATTCAGAGTAGGGAACACAGGTACAGGAGAAATAAAGGTTAGGCAGCTCTTCAGAGATGTTTATAACGATAACATTTTCCTTCATTTTCTGAAGTGTATAGAGACAAAAGAGCTTGTAAGGCATTGCTGAACAGTGGACATTTTAACCTAATAATGTAACTCTGGAAATCAGATTCTCTTCTTTTCCCTGGGTTTGCTGTTTTATTTTTTTTATTTTTTTGTTTTTTGTTTGTTTTGTTATTTTTTCATCTACTGTTTTTCAGATTGTTGTAGGTCATCTGTGCTAAGAATCAGCCTGAGGTGTAATAAGCTTGTTTTCTCAGGTCTTTTCTGAGTCTTTCCCAGGGCAAGTGCACTCACTTTCTAATTTTCCCTCTGTATGTAGTTGTTTTTGGATGTTCTAGTCCTAAATGTGTGGTTTCTGAAAGAGGAATATGGTAAGTCAAAAATGAAGGTGGGGAAAGGGGCTGCTAGCCCTCTAAATTCCCTGAAAGACACTTCAGTTAGAGAGGAAGGGCTTACAACAATGTGGGGAAGTGCAAGAACAATGCCTGCCCACCTTTTATTTGCAACTCTGTGATCTAAAGCAGCAATCAGCAATCCATCCACAGTTTCCCATTATTTGGAGGACAGAGTCATTTTTGCCCACCCTAGCTTCTACAAGCTGTATACAACATGCTCCAAGAAGTGCACAGCCGCCTGCCATGTGGCAGGGGATCAGGGATGGGCAGGTGCTACTATGTTAAAAGCTGAAATTGACTGTCAAGTCTTCCCCTGGAAGTTGCTAGTCTTCAACAGAGCCCAGAGTTGCACAATAGTTACACCAGATAGATTTTGCCATGCAATTATTATCTAGGTGGGGAGACAGATTGCTGGTGCTTCCTACTCTGCCCACAATCCTCTTCTATTAATGTTATACCAGAAAAAGAATATGTAATTGAAGGGGAACAGTTAGGTTTCTTTGCTATCTGAGAGCTGTCTGGAAACAAAATCCAGCCATAAATGCCTCTATTTTTCATATTACATGGCTGGATACACAATTATAAAATAATGTGAAAGCTACCTATATTACACAATGTCTTGGTATTTAAGTACTGCAGTATTGTACATTTCTAAATTCAGAAAAGGAAAGATAGATACCATGTATAAACTTTTGTGAGTTTTTTGAATTGATAGTAATGAATGAAAGAGAGGCTGCCTACTAAAAGCTAACCAACTTTATTAAGAAATTTGCTGCTTATAGTTAGTAGGAAAGATGGATAATGAAAAGATCCATGTTTTGCTTTATAATGAAAAGATACATTGCATATCACAAAATTGTTTTCTAATGAATGTATGAAAACCAGAGAGAGGCAGAACTGAGTATTGTGTATATATACAAGAATTTGTTTGATTGCTGGTTATCTACTCCAACCCGTCTGGGTATGAAGTCAAAGTGGATAGTGAATGTGGCATACCATATCCAGCATTCTGAAACAGTGTTTTCAAAGTGTGGTCCCCTGACCAGTCAGTCATAGCATCATCAATGTCAACATTGCCAGGGAATTTGTTAGAACAGTGGTCCCCAACATTTTTGGCACCAGAGACCAGTTTTGTGGAAGACAATTTTTCTTCATACCAGAGCTGGGGGGTAGGGGAGGGGGGGATGGTTTCACTATGATTCAAGCACCACATGCAGCTTAACTGTCACTTGCCACTCACTGATAGAGTTTTGATATGAGTCTGTAAGCAATTGATTTTTTATGGTCTCTGTGCAGTCAAACCTCTCTGCTAATGTAAATTTGCATTTGCAGCTGCTCACCAGCAGCAGCATCACTGACTCAGCTCCACCTCAGATCATCAGGCATTAGATTCTCGTAAGGAGTGTGCAACCTGGATCCCTCACATGCACAGTTCACAACAGGGTTCACACTCCTATGAGAATCTAATGCCACAGTTGATTTGACAGGAGGCGGAGCTCAGGTGGTCATGCAAGCTATGGGGAATGGCTGTAAATACAGATGAAGCTTCACTCACCTGCCGCTCAACTTCTGCTGAGTGGCCTGGTTCCTAATAGGCATGGACCACTGATCTGTGGCCTGGGGGTTGGGACCTGTATGTTAGAAGACAAATTCTACTCAGGGAGCAAGTCTTCTGCATTTAAAAAGTTCTTCAGGTGATTCTTAGGCACATTAAAATTTGAGAACCACTGTTCTATAAGGAGTCCTTAACTTGCAGTTTAATATCTATAGTATTCTTCTTTGTTCTTTGCTCTATTTGAAAGTTTTTCATATATACATTATAGGAAAGAGATCATTCATATCTTTTTATACTGATTGATCTTTGCAACATCTGAGTGAAGTTGCAAAGGAAGCTGAGGTACGGAACTTAAATATTCAAAGGCTATGGAGGCAAAGTCAGAAGTATAACCAGGTCTTCAAATTCTAGATTCAGAACTCTATCCACAGGAAAAAAATGTATGCTTAGATTTTCCTGTTCACGAACTGGCAAATTTTAAAATTTAATTATGGAAGACTTTTGTTGATGTTCTGTTTTTTTGTTTTTGTTTTTTTCTTCTTCTAATTATCCAAAAATTAAAAATTGCTGTTTTAGTTAAAAATTGATTTGCTATTGTTTTGCTGTTTGTACTGTCATACCGATTGCTGTTTATTGTTAGTTCTAGGGACTCTGTAATGGCAAAATAACAAAAACAAAAACTACCTTTTTGGACCTTAGAGTGAGTTTAGGGCAAGGCCCTCTATGGCTACTTTTTACTGAGCCCTGTCTCACCTTCAAAGGTAAGATAAATCAAGATCAGTGTTTTAAGACATTTATTTGATTTTACCTTTGTTTTATTTTGAGGTACATATATTATTCAGTAGCTGTTGTGAAGTGAAAGCCAACAAAAAAATCAAGAACAGAGTGTTTGAGGATGAAAATCAGTTGAGATTTAGGGCAGCATAATCTGTGGATAAAATATTCTGAAATACACTCCACTTAGATCAATATTAAGGTAGATTAGTGGAAACTCAGAGTGTTCCAGAAGTTGATATGAATAGAAAATTTATCAGCTAAAGCAGTTTATCAGCCAAATAAATCTATTTTCTTGTACAAAATAGATATACAGTATATACGTGTAAGAGCAAGATTTTCCATTGGAAAAATAGGCTTAAAAAATACTCATTTCATTGTCATAAAGTTATATTTTCTAAATTTGTAACGGCTTGGGGGTTTGGAAGTTAAATTGCTCTTTAATGAGCAGAAGCTAACTAAAATCAACATGATAATTTTTCATATCGTAATACCTTTCAAATACTTTGTTTATAGTTAACTCTCTTGTGTGGCATAAAATGTTCTTGTCCTCAACCTTTTTATTAGCAGAATTTTAATTCTAGGACTTTTTACCTCTTTATCTCTCCTTTTTTTTTTTAAATTTTAAAAAATATTGTAAGAAGGGTGTGTGTGATTTTTATAGCAGAGCAAGGTCAGATAACCTTTTTTGACTTTTTCTCATGTAAGCAAATAATTTTGGTTTTAAACAGGTTTTCTATTTCCGTGTAAGCACAGACCACTCCCCATACTCTGGGAGCGTGTCGTAGACTGTGAATGCGGAATAGACATGATTTCTTGTACAGTATTTGATTTGGAGAGTTTCGTGGATTGGTATAAGGAGCTAATGAGGCATGGGTATTGGTTAGATATCCTAGGAATTATTTGCTTCCTGTTCTTCTGCAGGTAAGCCCTGGGGCCTCACCCTAATCAGACATTTAATGCGTTTTTATTCTAGTAAATCATCATCACCACCAAGAATAACACCATTTATCTGGAGCTTACAATGTGCTAGACACCATACTATGTGATTTACACTAGTATCTGATTTGTCTTCATAGCAATCTTGTTGCCAAAAGGATGTTATTTTAGAAGGAAAAACAAAAGCTCAGAGAGGTTAGCAGTTTGAACCCATATTTATTGGACTTCAGAGACCAAATTCTTAATCATTATGTTACAACATATCACAAGAGATTTGTTATGGTACCAGAAAAAATTTTTTTTCAAAACATGATATGGTGGGAGATAGAGACAGAATCCAGAACTGAAAATTACCTTAGAGAGATCACTGTCTAGGACAATTTGCTTATATTTATGAAAAGAAAAAGCTGAGGCCTAGAAAAGTCAAGGGACCTGTTCATGTTCACACAGCTAGTGTTGTAGGGTAGATTCCAGTCTTTGGACTTTTAGAGTGGTGTTATTTCCAAACCTCCTTGAGGTGTCAATTCTACATTGTATGGGAGTACTTAGTGTAATCCCAATGTAGATGAAGGTGAGCTCACATCAGTGGGCTAAATTCTTACTGTCCTTGTCTTTTAAATATATTTGTGCTACAGTGCTATCAACTGCCACCATAACTAGATCTTTTCCCATGTTCAACTTCAGTGGCTTATTGTCATATACACAATGTATTGTGGGGTTGGGGTGAGAGAGGGAGAGAAGGTGTCGGAGGGAGGGAGGGAAGAAAAGAGAGGGGTGGGGAGAGATTGAGAGAAAGTAACATCTTTCATGATAGTGAGCCTACGATGTGAGATGTGAATGTGCTGTTCTCAGTCATCTTGGTTGCCTTATGCCTCATGTTGTGAACCTCTTGTTATGCTGAGTGTGATTTTGGTGTTGAAAGATGTGACTTGGTACAACATACTCCAGCTTCTTCATCTGGTTCCAGTATTAGAAGAAGGACTGGCTGTATTGGACCTATTGAGAGATGTTACCATCATTTGTATTTCCATAACCCTTTCTAAGGGATATTAAGGGTAATTTTGATGGTGTGATTTGCTGGCCTAATACTCTACTGAATTTCTTTTTGTGTTTTCCCTACCAGTTCTAATACATAACACTGTTTTTCTGAATGTGTTCTTCCCATTGTAACTCTACCATTCTCCAATTCTTTGTTCTACACTTCTTCATTTTTCTTAGTTGTCAATGTAGTGTTTTCCCTCTTAGGTATATGTGTATTATATTTTATTTGTTTTATTGTATTAATTACTGAGATTCAGTTATTTTTTTTTATCATAAACTGTCTTGCTACATTTCTTTCCAAGTATTGTCACTATGGCTAATGAAAGGGTTTATTACAAAAGTGTGGCACAATTAAGGAAAATCAAAAAGGATGACGGTGAAGCACCCTTGGGCTGGCAACAGCTGGAAGCTGTTACTATCCTTCAGCCTTAAGAGGAAGAGGTATCATTTTACTGGGAACCACTGAAGGTATGAGAGAGGGGCTTATTCGTGGGAACAGGAACCCCGCCATTGCCAGCCTGGAGGTTGGCAGGGAAGAATCCAAGGAGGCCAGTCTCTCAAGTTCACTCTTCTTATCTCCTCTGTACTATTAGTCAAACCCAATGAGAAACCAGAAGTCAAGGGAATCCAGTTAATGCTGGCAGTACAGATCACACTCTCTGGGAAGAGCAGGGTAGAGGGTAGAGAATGATTCTGGAGGGGCAAAAGGAGAATATTCATCTAAGAATGAAAAGTCTTCTCATTTCTTTGTATGTATTGTCCTTGTTTGGAGTATAAACCTACTGCTGTGTATCCACTGTCTACCCTAAAAGATTTTGAGTTTTTGCTAGTCTTTAAACTTGTGTGAACTTATAATGGTTACAATCAACTCAGAAAATTTGACCTTTGGTTTTTTCTTTTTAAAGTATTAGATCATGTTTATATTAGGTTCTATTTATGATCAGAGGCATGACCTAAGAGTTGCTTTTACTGTAGATGTTTGACCTTAAAGTGACTTACAAAGAAGAAATATGGATGGATTCTTGTTACGTTTGGAACAATGAGAAATTAATGTCATGTTTGTACAAATAATTTTGTTGGAAATTTGTTTATCAGTTTCCTTGACCGCTATTTTATAAACAAGGTTAAGAAAGTCTGCTTGACAGAAGTTGAGACTATATGTAATCTTATCACTACTTCCATTTTTAAAAGCATAGTTTATATTTAGAAACAGTAATCATAACACAGAAGCAAAAAGGACTGATGAAATTTATTCACCAAATATTTATGGAGGCCTGTCTACTTAATGTGAATGCACAGAGATAAATAGTGTAAGAATATAGTGATTACCAGGACAGAGTCCTTGCTTTCAAATAGTTCACCACCAAGTAGGGCAATTAAATGCCTACACAACTAACTGTAATAATGGGCAGAGTACCATAAATACTTCATTACAAGAGTGCAGAGAGTGATCACAGAAGGGCTAATGTTTGAGCTTTGGATATTGAATGCAACTTCTATTTTTTTTTAATATATTTTTATTTATTTATTTATTTATTTTTGACAGAGAGAGAGAGAGAGAGAGAGAGAGAGAGAGAGACAGAGAGAGAGAGAGAGACAGAGAGACAGAGACAGAGAGAACTGAACCGGGGGAGCTTCCAGCTCAGCATATGGTTCCGCACCGGCAGAGGCCGGGGCCGGGATTCGATCCTGGGTCCCTGGTGCTGCAAAGTGAGCGCCTAACCCACTAAGCCATCCCGGCTTCCCAACAACTTCTATTTTAAAAGTCAATGATGTAACATTAAGAGCTATGGTAATAGCAATTTGCAAAAATGCCCCCCCCCACCCCCACTCCCCGCTCCCAGGAGCTCTAAATTCTGCCCATATGGGCAGGTTGAGAGGATCTTCTGAGTTTGCAGGACTACACTCTGGATTTCTAAAAGAGAAGGTGATCCCTGAAGCTGAGGTGGTGCTCTGGCTTAGTTAACACCCCTTAGTTCTGAAAAGCAGGAAGCGGGTGTGGCTAAAGAATTCATTTCTTGTCATGAGAGGTCATGTTATGTCTTGTCAATGATGTTATGAATATGACCGACCCACTTTCCCCTTCAAGTCTCAAGTGAAAGAAGAACTTGGCTGTTCTGTTAAAATAGTGAACATATAAGAAGAGCATTAATGCTTTCTATTATAGATTTTCAATCTTGGAATATAATCAATACTTGAAAAATTTAAATTTTCCTTCAGTTTAATTTTTTTACCTTCCTTCCTCTTTCCTTCCCTTTCATTCTTTCTTTTCTGTTATTTCCTAAATATAATTTTTAATGTTTGTATATGATTAAAAGTTTTCTTAACAACTGTATATGTTAAATGAGCTGTTATAAAGAGTTTATTTTAGTTTCTGTGCTCTATTTTTTCCCAGAGAAATTGAAATACCTTTCTAAATGTTGTATCTTGGTTATAGGCTGCAGCAGGTAACCAAGGTGATGTGTACTACGGTAAGCCATTTCTTCTGTAACTCAAAGACATTTTCTTCTTTTAAAAAAAGATTTCTAAGTAACAAAGGAACAAAAACTCATGGACACAGTCAATAGTTTAGTGTTTACCCGAGGGTAAGGGGGGAGGTGGGTGGGAGAGCTGGGTGGGAGTAGGGAGGGGGAATCAAATATATGGTGATGGAAAGTGAGCTGATTCTGGGTGGTGAGCACATAATGCAAGTATAGACAATGTAATGTAGAATTGTACACCTGGAAACAATGTAATTGTTATCAATCAATGTCACTCCAATAAATTTAACAATTAAAAAAAAGATTTCTATTGTGGTATAATTGACATGGAACATTATATTAGTTTCAAGTGTATAATATACTGATTCATTATTTGTATATATTGTGAAATGATTACCACAAAAAGTCCACTTAACATCTAGTTAAATAGAATTTTTTTTCTTGTTATGAGAACTTTTAACATTTACTGTTTTAGCAACTTTCAAATATCCAATATGATATTAACTATAGTTAGCATGCTGTATGTACATTCCATTCCCTAGACTTATTTCTTTTATAACTGAAAGTTTGCACTGATGACTCCCTTTACCCATTTTACCTACCCCCAAGAACCCACCTCGGGCAGCCACTAGTCTGGTGTCTTTATTTGTGAGGTTGATGTTTGTTTCATTTGTTTTTTGTGTTTTAGATTCCATGTATAAGTGAGGTCATATGGTATTTGTCTTTCTCTGACTTATTTCACTAAGCATGACACCCTCAGGGTTCATCCATGTTCTCACAAATGGCAAAATTTCACTCTTTGTTATGGCTGAATAATATTCCTCTGTGTGTGTGTGTACATGTGTGTATGTGTCACGTTTCTGTATCCATTCATCTCTTGATGGACACTTAGGTTGCTTCCATATCTTGGCTATTGTAAATACTCATAATGCTGCAGTGAACATGGGGGTGCATATATCTTTTTGAGTTAGTGTTTTTATTTTCTTCAGATAAATCCTCAGAAGCAGATTATATGGTAGTTTATTTTTAATTTTGTGAGGAACCTCTATACTGTTTCCCATAGTGACTACACCAATTTACATTCCTACCAAGAGTGCACAAGGGTTCCCTTTTCTCCACATCCTTGCCAACACTTACTTCTTATTATTTATTGTCATTTTGATAATAGCCATTCTGAAAGATGTGAGGTGATATCTATCTCATTGTGGTTTTTATTTGCATTTCCCTGATGATTTATAATGTGGAGCACCTTTTCACGTACCTGTTTTCAAAGATATTTCTTGAACTTAGGGATTTAGGAACTGAAATTTGACCTTACCCTACTCTATAAACTACTTCAACTTTATGATATTTTTATAGAGAGCAAGATCAAGTTCCTGCACATCTTTGCCAACACTTGGCATGGTCATTTAAAAAAATTTTAGCCATCCAGTAGGTGTGTAGTGATATATCACTGTGGTTTTAATGTACATTTCCCTGATGACTAATGATGTTCTTGTTGGCTATTCATATATCTTCTTTTGCGAAGTTCAAGTCTTTCGTCAATTTTCTTTGGTCAATTTTCTATATTGTGTTATTTGCCTTGTTATTGATTTTTAAGAATTCTTTATATATTTTGGATATGCATTCTTTATCAGATATTTATATCCAGCACAGATATATGTGTTCTGCATAATTTCTGACCACTAGAAATTACTGAAAATCTTGCCACAGTAGTGGTTTCAATGCATAATTGAAATAAAAATAATGAACTAGCTCTTTACTGTGTATACTGTGAGGAGGAAGACCATTGTCAACAGTCAGACTGTAGACATTCCAGAAACTGTAGACATCCCTCCAAAGGGATGCTCAGTTTATTGTGAAGGAGCACAGAGGCACCCCGCAGAGGAGGAACTTCAATCACATCAATATAGAACTCATTCTTCTTGGAAAGAAAAAGAAGCTCTGGGTTGACAAATGGTGGGCAAATGGACAGAAACTAGCTACTGTTCTCACTATCTGTAGTCATGTACAGAACATGATCAAGGGTATTATATGGGGCTTCTGTTACAAGATGAGGTCTGTGTGTACTCACTTCCCCATCAATGTCGTTATTCAGGAGAATGGTTTCTTGTTGAAATCCCAAATTTCTTGGGTGAAAAATACATCCACAGGGTTGAGATGAGGTCAGGTCTTGATTGTTCAGTATCTCAAACCCA
Source organism: Craseonycteris thonglongyai (assembly GCA_004027555.1). NCBI lineage: Eukaryota > Metazoa > Chordata > Mammalia > Chiroptera > Craseonycteridae > Craseonycteris > Craseonycteris thonglongyai. The sequence continues at coordinate 954 of PVKE010019020.1, read as the reverse complement.
GAAACAGGAGTTAATTTCTTGAAGGAAATGATATTGAACTTATATAGAATGCAACTGCTTTGATTCAACAGTTCATAACAGTTAAAAACAGGATAGTAGGAAATTTTTGGATGGTATCTATGTTTCTGAAAAAGGAACAGTTCAACAGGCTGATGAATAAGATTTAAGTTGTCCAGCTACAGAAATGCCAAGATATTGAGTGATTCCTCAAACTTATTTGTGATATTTTAAAGATGCAATAACAAATAGTGCTATAGATGCCAAAATATATCACATTTGCTGTGATGTAGCTCCCTTGAGTATAATAGGAAAATATAGATTAAAAAAATACTCTTTTTCATCATCTCCAACTTTCATGATTTCAGATTCCAACCAAGATTTCTGCCTACATATTTCTCTTTTCAGTATACTCTGAAACCCACTTTTAAAAGTATATATATATACATATATATATATGTATATATATATACATATATATATATATATTTAGATAGCTGCCAGTTGAGTGCCAGTTTCATATTCCAGTTTTTTTGTTTTTTATTTTTTTTCTGGCAACACCATTGAGAAACATATGCTTCCAACTTCAGCTACCGGTTTTTGCTCCATATGCTTCTTGTTCCATTTCTAGGTATCAGAAACACATTTGGGCTGAATATGTGCATGACTAAGATCAAGGGTGTATTGGTGGAGTCATGCCCTCCAAATAGAAGGGAAAAGAGAACTTGACCACCACTAATTTAAAAAATGACTTAGAAACATTGAGCACCAAACCCTTTTCTGCCAGTGAGTTTAAATTTTAAGCTATAGGAACACTTGCTCATTGGCTGTTTCTTTTGCCATCTCTCTGTGTTGTTTAAGCTTCATGGTGACAGACAAGAGAGAGACACTGTTCTCAAGAGCTTAGAGAACGGCTGCTGACAACAAGAGAGGCAATTAGGATTCTTGAATGATTCT
>PVKE010019019.1:0-28910 GCA_004027555.1 Craseonycteris thonglongyai | reverse complement strand
TGGATTACGAGCATTCTCATACTACACTCTGTGCACCCCCAAAGTATGGAATTCCAAGGACGCCCCTGGGCACCCCTCCTCCGAGTGACATAACACAAATAATCTTTAGGATGATTTTTTTTTCCTGCTGGATGTGTTTAATAAGACACTTGCTCTTAAGGGGATGCTGGGATGGCGCAGTGGGTTGAGCGCTGGTCTTGCAACACTGAGGTCCAAGGATCGAATCCCACCCCGGCTCATGCGGACCCAAATGCTGAACTGGGATGTGCTTCCCATGCGGGAGGCCCCCAAGTCAGTTCTCACCTGGGCAACCCTCCTATGAGGGAGGCCCCTGGCCCAGTTCCTACCCTGTGCAGCCCTATACCCACCTGTGGAGTGAAACTATGTAGAAAACTAATGATGTGCAACTATGGAGACTACTCTGGGCTCTCCCCCTTCTCTCTGTCCTTCTCTGTCAAAAAAATAATAAAAATAAATCTTAAAAAAAAAAAAAGAAGCAAAAAAGGAAAACGATAACTTTCAATCATTTCAGTTTCCAATAGTTGCTAAACTTCAGCCATTTTGCTACCAGTTTCATGGTACCTACTCTATCCCCATGTGACCTAAACAGTTCAAAAACTTTAAATCTAAAATTATTCAGACTTTTAAAAATAGTATTCCAGTAAACTGACCTTTAATGAAATACCTACATTAACTTTGCCTAAACAATGATTTCATGTGCTCCTTTATTATATCTGCATATGTGCACATCTATGCATGAAAATACATAACACACATTAAAATGAACACTTAACTGTTGTTAAAAAAAACAAACGTGTGCATGCTACTGTTGGGGAAACACGGTGACACACGTTTATTATGAATGACCAGTCAGGACAACTGCTCTGTCCCCAAGGGGGTGCTTACTGTTTTGATGGCCATGATGAAGTTCAAAGCTTCATCCCCTGCGTTCTTCTGAAGGAGCCCAAATCTCTTCTCATAGAGCACAAGGCAGATGCCTGTTAATTAAAATAATCAACACTGTTACACAACCCGGAGTCTGTGATTAGCTGGCTACTGACGGCTCAATGCCACCTCTTGTAGAAGTGAGGTCTTCTCTGAGAAGAGAGGAGAGGCGAAGAGTCTGACAGACTGGTTTCTATTCCCAGAATTTCTCTCCAGCTCTGATCATCCCCTGCAGAACCTCCTGGTCAGAAATGCCACTGTTCGAATGCAGCCATTTTCACAGACAAATGCGTCTCTCCTGTAATATCTTGCTTTTGTCTGAGTTTATCATTGATGTCCTGTGTGTCAGGCATTGGTAAGAGCCTGCCCAATGCTCATTCTCCCCCACTTCTTCCCCACAGTTTTATTTAGGAGCTCAGTGTATCAGTCCTCAAGCAATACATCCAGATTGTCCCAGGGCTAATGACAGCCCTGTTTCCTGATTCCCCAAGCTTTGTGACCCAGGTCTGGGCAGCTAAACCAAAAGGAAATACTCTTTTGCTTTCCTAATAAAGGGGAACCAGTACCTTCTTTCCTTCTTATTTTTTGCCTGAAATGCAGAGGGGAGGCCCGGAGGGGCAAGAGCCATGTGCAACAAGCCAACAAGCTAAGCATGGGTGAGCAGGAAGACAGGACGAGCGTGGCTGCCCCGGGCCAGCTATGACGACTTCCTCTAGATGTCTTGTATGCCAGATGGGCATTTTTAACCACCGCAGGCAGGTTTTCTTTGATTTACAAAGAAACACATTCGAGACTCCTTTTTTTGGGCATTTACAGCGGACAGCTTCCAAAACATACACTTCGTTTCTCTTCTGTAACGATTTCTTCTCTCTCCTGTTCCTTCCTTTCATGCCTTCTGTGGATTGCCTATTTGCACGCAGCTTTCTAATGTGCTCAGGGAACTGGTCTGTAACTTTAACGTGAGGCTGTTCTGATGGAGGAGACAGGTCTGGACCAAAGCTTCCATCATGGGGCACCCTCTCCTATCTGCCGCACCAGCAGCTGGAGTGACCCCCGCCTTGGGCCCTCCTGTGGAAAGCACTCTGCTAGCACCCACAGATCCTCCTGGGCGCAAACTCCCTTCCTTGTTTTATATGATGAACGTCGCTGGCTGCTGCCTCCTTGGTCCTCTGCCCTGGCCTTGTCCCTCCCTTGGAAGGTATGCTCCAGTCGCTCTGAATGCCTTTCTGTTCCTCAGCATGATCCCTGCTCCTCGGCCTGAACGTTGCCCTTCCCTCACTTTCATCGGGCACACGACAACGCATCCATGAGGCCTCAGATGGCCGACACCACCTCCATGAGCTGGCCCCCCGCAGATTCTCCTGCAGCCAGGGGCCTCCTGAGTCAGGTGCTCACACATTCTGTTACCAGAGCCTTGCTCCCCTGCCCTCTTCTGTCTAAAATAGTTCCATGGCTCCCATCTGACTCCAAGACAAGTACCTAGAAGGACCAGACAGGCCCTGGCTTGAACTTTCTCTGACCTCCCCCTAGGGGATGGTTCAGGCCACCATCCTTGAAGTTCCTCTGAGGCATTGCTCATGCCTCTACCCCAGGGCATTTGCACTTCCTATCTCCTCTGCGTGACACAAACGTCCTGTGGCTTGCTTGTTCCCTTCCTCTAGGTCCCATCTCAAGCACCTCCTCGTCAAGCAGACCTGCCTCATCTAGCTAGGCACAGTGCCCTCTACTGAGTCCCTTACTCCTTGGTTGTGCATTACAATGTGTCTGCTTGTTGGTTGTCACCCCTACTGGAATCTAAGCTCCATGAGAGCAAGGCTGTTCTGGTTTTGTTCGCTGCTGTGTCCTTTGTCCCTACCATGGTGCCTGGCACATAGAAGGCGTTCAGTAGTGCTTGTTGAATGCCTACCCAAAAGACCCATAGCGCAAAGCGTGAATTCAGGGCCTGAAAGCATTAGAAAGGCTGCTGTGAGTAACAGCCTATGATTACAGAAGAGCTGGCCACAGAGCCTGCGGTAACCTCACAAGCACTTGCAAGATTAAGTGATCAAGACTCTGAAGACAACTTACTTTCAAACGACCATTTGTTCAGTTCACTGTACAAGTCTTCAATGTGGCCTCTGTCATCACAGAGCTGGTCTATTCTACCCATAAAGTCAGCCAAAACCTTCCAAGACAGAAACCACAAAAGACATTCTGGTCATTGAGGGAAAACAAAAGTTTAGAGCTCAGTCAGCCAACTCCAGGCTTTGCTACCTTGTATATTCTCTGGCCATGACATGGTTCCCTCTGAGACCATGTTGATTATGTGCTCTCCTTGGGAGCCCACCTGAGCCCCCAACGGCCTGGGCCTGGTCTATTTCCTCCGCGTTCCCTGTAGCTGCCCTAAAGCTTACGTTTCAGCATTTGATCTAAATTTAAAGAAAGGAAAACATTTCTTCTAATGAGAATGTGGAATAAGCCACAAAGGACACATCAGTCACGTGTCCCCGTGGGCACAACATCTCAAGGACTACAGGGCCATAACTAGCCTGAGATTTGCTGCGGCCAGAGGCGGGCAAGCAAACATCTCTTTACTGATGGGGATCGAGTTAAGGGCGTTGAACTTGGAGCCAGGAAATCTGCAAATTCTGGATGCGGTTTCCGCACTAACCAGCTCTGTGACCTTGGACAAGTTATGTAAGGACTTCCGATGCCCGTTTCCAAAACCAGGCATTTAGATGACTAATGCCTCACATTTAACGAGGCTTGTGCAGTAATGAGCTCTGTACAAAGTGTACTCTCTTATAGCTGGTCCTCACAACAACCATGGGAGGTAGAACTGTTAATACTCCCATTTCCAAGGTAATGGATGAGAAAATTGAGGCTTAGAGAGAGGCTGAGGCACTCACCCTGGAATACAGCGCTGAGAAGTGGCCACGCTTGGTCCTGGAACAAAGTATGTGTGACTACAACACCCACCCATGTAACCAGTGGGCCGGCTAAGTTTGCAACATAGGGCATTAAAAGTATTCCGAATTAGTTAGCATCAAAAAATTCAGAAATCTCCCACAAAAATATGGGTTTTCCACTATGTGTCAATAACAACAACAACAATAATAATGGGATCTGAAGACACTGGCATTCCCACGTGGCAGTCGTTTGCTAGAGCTGGGACAGCTATCTCCTCTAGAAAGGGCACGCACTATTTTCGTTTGCTGACACCTTACACATTTATATTAATTACCCGGCCCCTGGAAGCGTCCACATTTACAATCTTTCACTTATACAATCTTATGTGGGCCCAGGTTCAGCTTCAAATACTCAGAGTGAACAGAAGTAAAAAGAAATTACTATATACGTAAATCCCTTCCCCTGTGGTTCCCCATTGGCTAAAGAATAATATTGAAATAACTTCGCGTGGTGCAAAGCCATTGTCAAGACCTGCCTTCCACCCAACATCGTTTCAGGGACAGCCTGTTCTCGAAACACACCATCGTGACATGTCACGCCTCCATGTTTTCAGCAAGCTGGATGATGTTCGCCACCATCTCCAATTTTGGAAACAGGCATCGGAAGTCCTTACATAACTTGTCCAAGGTCACAGAGCTGGTTAGTGCGGAAACCGCATCCAGAATTTGCAGATTTCCTGGCTCCAAGTTCAACGCCCTTAACTCGATCCCCATCAGTAAAGAGATGTTTGCTTGCCCGCCTCTGGCCGCAGCAAATCTCAGGCTAGTTGTGGCCCCGTAGTCCTTGAGATGTTGTGCCCACAGGGACACATGACTGGTGTGTCCTTTGTGGCTTATTTCCACATTTTCATTAGAAGAAATGTTTTCCTTTCTTTAAATTTAGACCAAAAGCAGTAAGGAGGCTTGCAGACTCCTACTCATCCTGCAAAACCCAGTTCAAATGTCACTACTGATGTCACTAAGCATTATTTCTGTTAATCCTCACAGCAGGCCTGTGGAGTGCAAATTGTTATTGCAGTTTTAAAGATTGGGAATCTGAGGCTTAGAAAAGATAAATAGTATCGTCGGGGGACAAAGCTGGGGCCTTGAAAGCTGATGTTCAAAGGAAGGCTGTGTACTCCCACTGTCTGTGCGTGTAACTGCTCCCTCGTTGCGGTATTACTTTAAAAGAAGGTGAAGGAAGAAGAGACATGGGAGGGAATGAGGAGGAAGTGAGGAGCCCCGAACCATCCAGAGTGCCCTCTGTCCTTACAGCGATGACCTGGAGCCCCCGAAACATCCCTGCCTCCCAGAGAGATCCAGGAAAGCTGGCCCCAACCTGCACACCTCGTTGATCTTGCTGTCCAACTTCATAACCTCCACTGGTTTCATCAGCTTCTTTTGAAAGGCGCGCCGGACCCTCTGCCAATCTTCTCCTTCCCTGGGAGAGAAGCGCAAATAGATTTAGAGCCAATGAAAAGAAAAGCAGCCAGACCTGCCGCTCAGCGGCTGCCTGAACTCGGTCACCCACTGAACACCGCGAATCGTGCCGAGAAATCTGCCGAGACTGTTAGCATCGGAATGCTTGCGGCTGGTGTGACCACAGGCTGAGAAAGCACCTCACCCCCGACCCCCACCCCGCCAAAGAAAGCGTCCCGATCAGTTGGGTTCAGGGCTGTCCTCACAGGGGCTGAGCTAAGGCCAGGCACCTCAATTCCCAGCAGGGAATTGGGCACATGGACAGTCCCCTCACCAGAAACCCAGATCTGTTTGAGGGAAAATCTTGTCTCCTTTCAACCCACTGACTTTCGGTTGAACATCACCGACGCTCACACGACACCTCACGTTTAGAACTGTACCCCTGCCTCCCAATAAGAGCACACAGTCCGCGGTTAACTGGAGTGGCAGAATGCCTGTTCTCATCTCCTGCACTTGCCCCACAGCAGAGCACACAGCCGGGGATGCCGCGGGCATTAATGTGGTTTTTGATACCAGAATTACATTCTTTTTCTTTTTTTTTAATATTATTATATTTTATTGTTAAATTTACAGAATTACATTCTGAAAAATACAGCTATCAGGTATTACACTTTGAGGATAAAAAAGAAAGTGCTAAGCTTGTTACATGCTAACAATTCAAAATCAGGGGAGTCACATCATATAATTGGCATTTATCTATTTATGGAAAAATGCAACCCTGACACCCTGCCTCATGCCACCTTTCAAGAGCACCTCGGTCATAACTGGGGAAAGACAGGTCACTGTCCAATGCAAAGGAAGTTGATTTGGGGCATTTGAGCTTCTAAGGGCGGAGGGGGACGCGGGGAGAGGGAGGTTACGGTATTTAAGAGATCATTTAGTTTGTCTAACTCATGTGTGCGGGCAGCTGACTTCCCAACCTCTTCCCGCCCACGAGTCTGAACAATTTGTGCGATGCTTTTCTGGTTCTGCCCAGGACAATGCCAGTGTTGCATGTGCAGTGTGGCTGTCCATCAAACCACTCTCACGCGTGCAGGAGTTCGCCGCTGCACCGCTATGGGGCTTTCGTGTTCCCTGCGTAAGAGGGGTCCAGGGCCAGGCAACCGGTCCCCAGTTTCTAACGGCGGCCCCCATCCCCGCGCCCGGACTCACAGGATCAGGAGCCCATAGCCTTCCTTGCGATAGTCGCGGTAGGCCTTCCAGGGCTTGATCTCCAGCCGCTGGGGGCACGCGCTCTCCGTGCGGTACAGCGCTTCCAGCAGGCGCGGCGAGCCGAGGTGCACCGAGTCGAAGGAGCCCAACTTCATGCGGAAAATGTGCCCGTACTTGCGGTGGTACTCCGCCTGCCGGCGGCGGGGCCGGGGGCGCAGTCAGCGCGCATCCCTGGCGGGCCCAGGAGCCGGCGCTTCCTCCTCGGCCCCCGCGCGCCTCCCTCCTCCCGGGGACGCACCAGCGCCCGGTGCGCCCGGGACCCCCGCGCCTCGGGGCGGGTGCGAAGCGCAGGGCAGGGGAAGGCGAGGGAGCTGGGGGGCGCGACGAGGCATTTACCAGCGTGTCGTGCTGTTTCTTGAGCCCCCCTTTCCAGAGAATTTCCAGCAGGCTGCCCAGCAGCGGCCAGTTGGTGGGACCCGGCAGCGCGGCCGCGTTCTGCGCGTCCCCGCCTTGCACGAGCGGGCAGAGGGGCACCTTGCGCGGCCGAGGCGGCGCACACGCCGTCGATGTCACGGGTCTGGGGGGCTGCCCCAGGCAGCGCAGGTGCTGGAGGAAGGCGGCCAGGGAGCTGCCCTTGCTAATTGGGGAGCTCATGGCTGCAGGGGAGAGCGGGCGCCGGCCGGACTGGGGGCCTGACGAGCCCGGGACAGGTGTGATGCAGGGGGCGGAAGAGGGACAGGGAGCGCGCAAAGGGCCTGGGAGAAGATGCCGGGCGCGGGGCAGGGGGCAGCGGAGGCAGCGTGCCCCTCACAGACGGGAAGGGACGTGCGTCCGCCTGTGGGTCTGGAGGAGCGAAGGGGACGCGTCAGGGAGGGTGGAAGAGATGCTGCGGGAGCTGCACTGTCCTCCTGGCGCCGTCTCTGCCCCATGCCGGGGACTATTTATGGAGACGGGGCCGGCCCTGGGTGGCCAATAAGCACGCGGCGTGGGGCGGCGTGGGCCCTGGCTGGCCTGGCCCGGAGGGACGCGGGACCCGGGTGGGGCGGGCCGGGCCGGGCCGGGGGAGGGAGGGGGAGCTGCTGGAAATCGGATGGTGTCAGCGAGGTGAGCGAGGGCGCCCGGGCCTCGGGTGCCCGGTGCGCTGCTCCCCGGGCGGGAGCGCGGCCGACTCCACCCCGGCGCTAATCCCCGGCGGAGGCGCGCTGTGCCGGGAGGTCACCGAGGGTGTGCCGGCCGAGCGCGCGGCCGCGGGGGCAGCCCCGAGCTTGCACAACGGCGCTGCCCGGCGGGCGAGGTCTCCGAGTGCGGCCCGGGAAGGCTGCCGGCTGTCGGGGCCTGGAGAGCTCGCACGCCTCCCAGCCTGGAAAGCGCTGCTCCGGACATTCTGCACCGCGCAGGGCGCGGGGCGGGTGAGACTACAGACACGCATCGCAGGAGCGTATGTCACCTGACTTGGGCAGGGGAGGCCAGCAGAATCTCCTCCCTCGGCTACACTCCATTCTGGTTGCTCTGAAGATGGAATGAGCGAACGCTGGCAAAGCGTGCGCAACATAGTCCCCAGTCTCCACTCAACACGATGTTACCTCTCCAGGCAGTTCAGTGAAATGCTCCCTGAAAGCCGGGCGAGCGGTGGAGGCTGGGCTGGGCTACCTCTTCCAGGTGCGTCCTTCCCCTCCCTTGTCTGGGACACCTTGTGCAAAGAATAGGCACCTGCGCTTCCCACCACGGCCCCCATCATCAAAGTCCATCCTAGGCACGCGCGGACACACACACACAATGTCTGTAGTCGTTGTGGCTGGCAAGAGTAGAACTCGCTTTACTAATGCAGGTGGAGAAGTTGGAGATTCTTGTCTATTTTAAAGCGGCTCCCACTCTTTCGTTCTGAACCAACGCAAGATCTGCAAGATCTGCGGGCAGCCAGGGCTGAGCGGAGGGAGGCCCTGCTTCCTCTCCCCGCTTGCCTGGGTCTTTTCTACCCTAGTGTAGGGAGTAAATCCCTCCCTGGTGAGTTTATTGGAGACTTTTTAGTTTGTTTTTTAAAGGCCTTCTGCAGTTCAACTTGAGCTTGAACACTGTCATTTCAGGTTTGTCCTGAGACCTTAATGACTGCTAGTGTTAATAAAAATAATAGCTATATACTATATATTAAACAGTTCATACATAATGTATTATATCTACTTGTGTAGATATCTGTTTATATACACACACTATATAGTACATATTACATAGCCTATACTACGTGGTATAGTACATGCTACAGATTTATAGTATATATTAACACTAGAGTATATACTATAGATTATAATAAGCTGACCAGATGTACAATTTTATTTATTTATTAAAAAAATATTTTTTAAATTTTTATTGTTTTTGAGAGAGAGAGAGAGAGAGATACACAGAGACAGAGAGAGAACTGAACTAGGGGAACTGCCCAGTTCAGCATATGGGTCCACACGGGCCGGGGCCAGGATTCGATCCTGGGTCCCCAGTGCTGCAAAGTGAGCACTTAACCCACTGAGCCACCCCGGCTTCCCCTGGATGTACAATTTTAAGCGGGACAGGAAATAACAGTACTGTCCCATTTTAAATGGACAGAGAACAACAGTACTGTCCCATTTCAAACAGTACATATGGTCAGCCTACTGACACCTTGAATTTAGTCCAGTGAGACCAAGCTGGCCATACGTACCGTTTAAAATGGTACAATGCCGTTGTTCTCTGTCCCATTTAAAACGGTACATCTCAGCCTAAATGTATACACTATATGGAATATACACTCTAGCTTGTGTAACATATGTTATACAGTATACAAATGAAAGCTTTTCAGGGCTTCTGATAAAGGAGCAACTTACCTAGACTGGTTACATACATTTTCCCATTTAGTTCAGCCCAATGACAAAAAAGAAATGAATAAATAGAACTAAAGCTTAGAGAGTTGAATAATTGACCCACTGTCACAGACCTTACTGTTGGCTCATGTGGGATGCAGACCCAGAGTTTCTGATTCCACCCCAGGCCCTTAATATTTATATCTGTATACATCAGACTCAACTGCATCACCTTTTCTGAAGCCAGGATTGCCTCAGAATATTGCCAGTATTCCTCAAATGGGAGTATCTCCAGAAGAGTGGTGGGCAGGGTCAATATGTGTGGGCGGTGCGATAGATGAAAATGGTTTTACGTGCTCATGGTGGTGAAAATGAATGGCCCCGAACAGAAAATCCACTTAATGCACCATGGTGTGCCTTGCTTCTGGCATGGCACTTGACACATAATAAATGCTCAATAAATCATATGTCCTATTGTTAGGTTGGCTATTGTGTTATCCCCCTCCCCCTTCATTATTTCTTTCTATCTCTCTGCAGGTGTGCTCAGAAAGAAAGGGAAATCAGTTCGGAATTGTTGGGTTTTCACACGAGTTTAGCACGATGTTGCCTTATCGATGCCAAGTAGATACTTGGAAGTTCAATGGATCAATAGTCTCATCAAAGCCAACAGGACGGTTTCTATTTGGGGCAAATGGGTTTCTCATGTCCAGTGGAGAAAGCCCCGATATTTTCACACTGGATTGTACAGGAGAGTAAGACTGGTTCTTTGGAACTTTGTTGACTTCAAGCCATCCATCCTTGACAAGGTGCAGCTAAATTCAAAGTGACAACTTGGAGCCCGGACCCAGAACTCACCCTTCCTCACCTGGCCACTGTCCTCACTCCTTCTTAGTCACTGGGAGTCATCCTGCCAGGGAGCCTGCTGGGAATTACTAATGAGAGATGCCCAAGTGCCTCATAAGTGCCTACCATCATTACTGAGCCAGGCCCAGGCCCTCTGTTTGGTTCCGGGAAGTCTTACCACGTCCTGAATGGATAATTATACTCCAGCCCTGACACTGAAACCCCACAGATGATCAAGTGTGTGTGATGAGGGTGGGGCAGGGGAGTGCTTAGGCACGCCATGGCTGCTTTGTCTGGACTACACAACACAGAACTCTTCCATGTGTATCATATAGTACCGGTATCTAGTTTTGTGCTGCAAAACTGTGGTAAACTTGGGGGTGAGTCCTAGACTCGCTTTCTGATTGTGGAAACTTCAGGGACTTGCTTTCCCTATCTGTCCAGGGAATAGTGTTGGACCCAACCTCACAAGAAAGCTCCAGGTTCATGGTAATGGGAGTAATAATAATAACTGAGCTCATCAAGTTGCTGTGGAAATAATATGCACATAGTTCTTAGTATAGTAAAGCGCTCAGTAAGCACTCCCTCATTGCATGACCATATGGCATGCCTTGGTTTTTTGCAAACTACATACAAAAGAGGCTCTCAGACATCTCAATTATTATACCCTGTGTTCAACTTAATATTGACTTAATATTAAGTTTGACTCAGGAAACTGTATAATTGAATAAAGCCAAAGGAAGACTGGAAAAAAAAAATAGTAGTCAGACACTGGGCTCTCAGATAATTAAGGTCGTTGCCTCTGTTACATGGTTCTCTGCCTAGTCAGACAAAAAACCTCCCTGAAATTCTGGACATTGTCTCTTTGTTTTTTTTAAAGATTTATTTTTATTGTTTTTGATATATATAGAGAGAGATACAGAGACAGAGATAGAGAGAAGGGGGAGGGCCCAGAACAGTCTCCATAGTTGCACATCATTGGTTTTTCCACATAGTTTCATTCCACAGGTGGGCGCGGGGCTGCACAGGGCAGGAACTGGGCCGGGGTCTCACCCCGGTGAGAACTTAACTGGGGCACTCCCCAGTTCAGCATATGGGTCCACATGGGCCAGGGCTGGATTCGATCCTTGGTCCCTGGGGCTGCAAAGTGAGCGCCTAACCCACTGAGCCATCCCGTCTTCCCTGTCACTTTGTTTTTGTCACTCCTAGAGCATATGTTTACCTTGGCCAGCAAATAATAGGCAATTGATTATTGATTATTTCCTCATTCTCAAGTGAAAAGAGAACAGTTGTGTCAATCCATTCTTTGTTCTCTGAGGAAGAAGTTGGTAAATTCCAGAGTGTTTTATTTGTGTGTCATATAGGAGGCAATTCCATATAACAAAAATTACAGCATTGGTCCCAGCAGCTTGTGTTGAAGCCGTGTGGCCTAGGGCAAGTTATTTAACCCCTCTGGGCCTAGTTTCCTTATTCATAAAGTTGGGGTTCCTATGCCTATGTCAGGAAAGTTAAGATGAATACTTCAAATAGCAGGTGAAACACAATGAACCATTGTTTTCACAAACATCTGCTTGACTCTGGTACCTGCTTGATGATTTCTGAGAATTCAGTCAGGTTGGTAACTTAAAGTTGTATTATGGGAAGAGGTATCTTAAATATCTATTACATGCATCCAAAACAGTTACATGTGAAGAACTTTTGAAAAGGTGCATCCTTAAAAGGGGTGTTCCATTGCAAAGGACATGAAATATGTAATGTGTACACTCAAGTTTATAAGTCACTGTGCTGTTACTACAAATCATAACTTACTGAGGAGCTACTTATTCTGTGTGTGTCAGGTTTCTACTGCTTCTACCCACACAATACTGCGGTAAGGTAAGTTTCATTTCCATTTCATATGGGAAAACCTGTTGCTTGCCCAAGAATTTAAGCCAGACCCAAGTTTGCATTTTTCCTGCTACGCATGTCCACACTGAATCAGTTCTCATTGTCCTTGTCTATGAAGTGAGACTAATAGTGGTCCTTCTATATTGTAATACAGTAGACTCTCAGTTAACTAGCACCCATGCTGGGAAAATGTAGTATTATTTCTTTGATTTTTTGGGTTTTGTTGGTTGCTTGAGAGTGCCACTTACTTGAGTTCTGGTCAACAGACAGAGTCTACTATTTTCTACTTATAAGAATATCCTCTGCTTATGATCTGTGACTTGAATTCTAGCTTGCCCGAGGATGTCAGCAACCTCAGGGCAGGAAGACCATCAGTCTTATTCTTGCTATATTCTTAGTGCCTCTCCCCAAGCTTGGGTCCGTTTGCTCCTTACGTATTTGTCGAATTACATATTGCAGAATAACAGGTCAAAAGCCTTCCTTGTTCTAGGCTGTACTTGTTCAATTTGATTGATTCTGTGGGCTTAGCAAAACACAGTTCCTGGCAAAAGATGTGTTTAATTACAAACCTCATATGTAAAGAACCATTTTCTTTCTTTTTTTTCAAAATGTCTGGGAAGATGGAAACCTGTTAGGGGAAGATATGCCCTCTCTCCAGAACAGGCTACCTCCATACAAAACGAGGGAGAATCAATTCAATGAGTTAATAGTTTGAGCAGTATTTGTTACATGGTGAATACTCAGTAAACACTAGCTGTTATCATTATTAATAATACTTTTGGAAGAGATTGGGTCAAAGTAAGCCGGCAAATGAAAAATGTCAATTAATTTGGAAGAATTCCTTTGGTACCATACACGTTTCATAATTAACTGTTAAATTTACACCATCACCTCGATACCTGTTCTGTGCTTTCTTGCATAACATAACCTGGCTAATTTGCCAGGGTGAAAACCTGGGAAATTCCATGACAGGATTATTATTGCTAATTGCACTGGACCCGAAGTGTGTTCTGCTTTGCGTTTGTTAATTGAGCCTGCCTTAACACATCTTATTATGGCTGTTGACGTGAATGAAGCATTATCGAGTCTTGGTTGTATTTAGCCAGAGCTTAAATATGAACCAGTGAGCACACACCTCAAAGGGGCTTGGCACCTCCACGGGGCTGGTGGAAAGTACCTCGTAGTGCTTAGGGGGAGTAAAGGCAGGAGGAATGGAAACGGATAGCCGGTCGTTTGCCAATATTCTTGAAATGAGCCAAGTGAACAAGTGTGAAACAAGAGAACTCTAGAAGAGTCCTTTTATCTTTGGGAAGGGATTGTGAGGCATTCGTAGAAGGTCACGGGTATGTTCAGGGGCAAAAAAGTGTCTACTCATTGAACTCAATGAGACCTTTCCCTACACCAGGCGACGGCTGCATGTGGACGCAGGGGAACTACATTCAGACATTGAGAAGCATCCGAAGAGGTGGGGATGGGGGGAATTTTCTGTATCCTCCAGATAAATAGCCATTTGATGGGACATGACAAGCAGGCTCCCTTGTCCTATTCTGAAGACTCGTGATCAATGGACTCCTCATGTTTTCGTTGTGAACAACATCCCTGGGGGTGTGGGGGTGGGGTTGGGTGTCACTTTTACTTGTACAACGTCATCCGTTGATCTTGCCAAACATAAATAACATGTTAACCTCATGCCTGAGCTTGTGACTTGATATCAAAACCGTTCAGTCACAAGCTCAGCTCGTGTGTTTTTCCCACGTGAAGTCCAAGTGACTCAGAGAGTTTGTTCAACAAGATGACAACCGTGACTCAGGCAGTTCTTGTTCGCTGAAGCCTCAGGCCTGGAGTCTTCTGTGGAATGAATCGTTTCATCAAAAAACTTTTCTTTAAAATGATGTGTGTGCGTATGGGTCTTGGTTGTCCAAATCCTTGCTTGAATCTGAAAGGAGGAAAGTGGTGGTTTGAGAAGGTGGGCTTGGGCATCAGGTGGCCTGGGGTTCAAATTTCAGCTCCGAGATTAGTCTGTGTGACTGCGCAAGTGATATAACCTCTCCTGGCTTTGGCTTCCACACTGGTGAAAAGAAGAATGTCCCCATGCCCATGGGGCTTGTAGAGGTGCCACTTAGCAGACAGCGTGGCCGATGGCATGCAGGTAGCATGAGACGGTGTTCGCTTCTGGCTGGACCCTCATGGCACCTGGAGGCACTGAGGCGGGAGGGCGTGTCCTCGCTTCCGCAGAAAAGGCAGGGGCAGGAAAGAAGAGTTCTCACAAAGCCATGTTATCTTTGGCCCCACTTAAAACTCTACACTTTGGAAAGGTGAGCCGTGTCCTGGAGTGGATTCCAAATGCAGATTTGCGGGAAAGGGCTGATGGGACAGCCACTGCTCCCAGGACCTGGGGTTTTTAAAAGTTACAAGAAGATGATCAGTATGACTGATATGGGGAAGGATTGTTTTACATTCTGTCCTTTCTCTTTTCATTCTTCCTTTTCTTTTCTTTTGGTGAAGTCTTTGCTTTTATGTTACTGATTTTAAAGTTGGGCTTTGGTTTCATATCTTTCCTGAGCAAAATAAGTTGGCATCTCTGTGATAATAGCACATTTTAAAATATTCACTGGAATGTGAAATTCTAATGTTTGAGAACTCCTTGGATCAGTGTCAAGAGAGTCTTCCATTTGCCCTCAACTATGATATTCTTTTATGTTCTTCTACTTCACGTCTATAGCTCAGGATACAGAAATAGGCTGATTTCTTTGTTTTGTTTTGTTTTCTTGGATCAGGTCAAATGAACCAGGACATTTTAATCAGGACACGGACATGAAGGCACAAAAAGATCAAACTGGAGGGTGAGAACTGAACCGGAAGCCTCCCAGATGGAAAGCACACCCTAGTTCAGCATATGGGTCCACACGGGCCGGGGCCAGGATTCGATCCTTGGTCCCCAGGGTTGCAAAGTGAACGCTTAACCATCTGAGCCAACCTGGCTTCCCCTCAGCAGGACTTTTGAATCGCATTCTTGCTTATCAAATTCTTAAGACCCAGATTGCTTAGACACTTTTTTATTTCTCAAGCTCCTGGGTGCACTTACCCTTTGGTGTCTTTCTTGGCCATTTGAAGACCCAAGACCGTTTACAAGAGCCATCCTGGGTCTGATTCAGATAAACGGTGTTGTGTGGAGGGGTTACCAAGGACCTCACAGATCTTATCTCCCACGAGTCTCTTGCAGACTTCTTTGAGAGCAAGATAGAGGCAGTGACTGAATGGAGGTAGGTTTATAACGGAGCAAGCGTTTTTCTATAAAGTGATCTCAGCTAAAACTTCCCTGGTGTGTTTTTTGGTAACTTGGAACTTTTTGAAACTATTGGATTTATGCGTTTTGCTCAGGAGAACGATGCTTATCTCAGTGTGTGGATCAAGGCAGGCAGCTCCGTTCTGATCTGAAGAGCAGGTCACCTAACACACCAGGCGGATAGCATTTGTGTGATAAAATAGTCGTTATGTTGTAACCACTGATTTTGGAGAACGTTTTACATGGGCTTCAGGAAAAGAAGGAAAGCTTTAGCAGCTCAGCCCTGGCAGTTCGGAAATGCAACCAAATTTAAATAAAATAAGCCAACAAAAATCACCTGCAACCATGCCACCCAGAAAACAAAACACCATCAGAATCATTGTAAAAAGAAAACATTTACGGAACTATAACATACATACAAAAAAGGAATCACTTAAAAACAAAACAAAACAAAACAAAAAAACAAACCAACACCAAAAATCTGTTACTTAGTCATAGATTGTCTTCAGTATTAGAAACTTGGACATACAGGATTATCTCTTTAGGTATGGAGTGAAGATTTTTAATAATGAAATGTAGCTTAGATTCTTTTTTTTTTCTCCCCATTTTAAATAGAGCTGCTTTGTAGCATTCCCAGCAGAAGCAGATGCCTCCTTTAGAACGAAGATCTTCAGAGGA
The DNA here is from genome assembly GCA_004027555.1 of Craseonycteris thonglongyai. Taxonomy (NCBI): domain Eukaryota; kingdom Metazoa; phylum Chordata; class Mammalia; order Chiroptera; family Craseonycteridae; genus Craseonycteris; species Craseonycteris thonglongyai. Next base: position 12,885 of record PVKE010019019.1, on the reverse strand, counting down.
TACCTATGATTTTAATCATTAAGTTGAACCCATCACAACATAAGCTAAAGTGAAAGTGCTGATAGATAAGACCGTGATAAGAGCAATTCACATACCCCAGAGAGAGGACATAGACATTCCTGCAGTGTGTACAGGGGAGGTACACCTGAGTCACGGATGGCAGGTCTGGACGGCTCCTGAGTATTCCCCCCCGCCCCCCTCCACACCTCCCATGGTGGCACCTGCCCTTCCTCCCCTAGTGCAACAGGACTCGTTGGGGCTGGTGCTTGATCTTTTCCAATGTGCCAGGGTTTCCTTTGCCAAGGTCACCGCCTCTGTCCAAGGCTTCAGTTTACCCCTTTTGTCTGAACACTAATATACAAATGGCTTCCTGTTGCTTGCAAGCCCTCCACCGTCTGACTTCACCAACAGGCACCCATCATTTCCTGAGTTCCTGACCCGGAGCTAATATTCTAGCCTCAGCTTTTTTCTTCCAGTCTTTAGCACAGAACTTATCTAGCTATATCCTATTCCAAATGTGTGGCTGTGACTTTCTCTGATCTTCCCCTTTAATTAAAAAATGAAATTGAGGATGCCAGGATAGCTGGGCAGGTTGAGTGCTTGCCTGGCAATCGTGAGGTCCAGGGATCGAATCCTGGCCCCGGCCCGTGCAAACCCACACGCTGACCTGCGGGGCAACTGGTAACTGCCAGGATGGCTCAGTGACAAAGGTGCTCACCTCCCACGTGAAAGGTCGCTGGTTGAGTTCCTGCTCTGCGTGGCCCCACATCCACCTGTGTGGAATGAAGCCATGTCACAACCAATGATGTACAACTATGGGGACTACTGTGGACCCTCCTCCTCCTTCTCTCTCTCTCTCTCTCTCTCTCTCACACACACACACACACACATACCTTCTCTCAAATAATAAAATAAATCTTAAAAAATATGTGACATGGGGAAGCCGGGATGGCTCAGTGGGTTAAGCGCTCACTTTGCAGCGCTGAGGACCAAGGATCAAATTCGGGCCCTGGCCCGCGCGGAACCATATGCTGACCTGGGAGCTCCCCCAGTTCAGTTCTCCCTCTGTCTCTCTCTCTCTCTCTCTCTCTCTCTCTCTCTCTCTCTGTCAAAAAACAATTAAAAATAAATAAATAAATATTAAAAAAAGACAACTGTTAAAAAAAAGAAAAGTGTGATAGAACACTTGAATGCAGCTGCTTTTATTTGCATGCACACCCACCAAAGCGCTCACTCCTAACTTCAGTTCTGTGGGAGATATGGGCTCTGTTTTGTGCTAGGATTCGAATCTGCTAGAGGTGCCCTTTATTCTGAGCAGGCATAGAAGAGAAAACAAGACTCAGTGAGTCCAAAGCTTTCTTATCTATCTTTATACGTATCTCTACCCCTACCTCTCTCTATGTAATATTGTGTTAATCGTCCAAAAGTGCCTCTACTTAGTTTACTTAGTTACAGGTTAAGAGGGTGTTATAATTCTTTTAACAAACATATTTACAGATTAAGCAAATCAGCATAGTTTCTTATGGCCAGCATGTTTTATGAGATTTGTGCTCATCGCATTGAAGATTACATTTACAGAAATCTAAAAACATTGTAGTTGACTGTTTAATATCTCAGGGAACTTCATGTCCCTTCTCAGAATCTTAGGTCATTCATGTTGAGAAACTGTTTAGATTTAAATCAATCCTTTGTTGGAGGTCCTGTGAGTCGTGGAAGGTGAGAATTATCTAACTTTGTTGATCTTTGTGGAGAAGGGTAACAGCATGGTCATGTCTTGAAAAAGAAGTTCCCCAAATGGTAATTAATATATAATCATTAAAGAGAACTTGAAAAAGTACAAATAAAACAAAATAATGGGATTTCATGTCACCACCCAGGGACGGCCACTAGGAATAGTTATGTATAGTTTGTCTTATATAGTCTATGGGTAGATATTTAAATTTTATTAAGAATCATAGTGTGTCCACATCATAGCTTGCTATCACTTATTACATCTTGCATTATCATATATTGATTAACATTAATTTCTATCTAAATAAAAAAGAATCCATGTAAACTTTCAAAAGTCACCTTTAATTCCTAACATCTAGATATAAAATCACTGCTATATATTAACATTTTTATATATTTTATTCCTATATTTTTTCAAGTATGTCTACCTGCATCTGTATAGATATGTGTTCTAAAAACAAAATGGCCATTATAATTTTGCCTCCTATCTGTTTTTTCAGCATAGTCTCCCTTGTCCCTACTTTCCAAAACAGGCATTGTGATCGATGCTTTATTGCTGCACCTCTGGGCCCCTGAACTCCTGAACATCCCATCTCTTTCGCTGAAGCCTTAGCTTTAGATGCTTCATTTTTGTAAATACTGTTTTAATAAGCCCTCTTGTATAAATAGCCTCTTTCTGGTTTTAGACCTGTTTTTCTCACACTAGGTAGCCAGAAAGAGAATGAGTCTTTAGACATTAAAAAAGTGTATTCATTGTGTTCAGCAGCTTTCTAACCCTTTCTAAGCATTTGTCGCTGTTTGGGGTGGCTGCTCATGTGCCCGAGCACAAGGCCTTTTTTATTTCCCTCGGCAGCCTCAGTGCCTGTGAGACATTCTGCTCAGAGAAAGACCACCGGGACATTAATGATTGACAACAGTGGTTCCTGTGACTTCTTTGCTCTCCTCCTTTGCTTATCGCCAAAAACATGAACCAGATTTATCCAAAGAGACGAGGCGTGAGGGCTTTTGAGGCGTCGCCTGCTTCAAGCGGTGCCCCCCTCTCTCCCTGCTGATTGCTTTTTCCAGCCACCTGTGTAATTCCGACTGCTTGTTATCTGGTGGCGGCCGTTTGTGCTGGTTTGGGGGTGGGGGTGGGGGTTGGCTTTGTTGTGGTTTTGATGCACCCTTGGTCCATGTCTCTCCATGAAAGTCTGTGTCAATTTGACATAAATGCAACTTAAGGGTTACTTAAGTATGGGCTTTATAAAATCAAAGGCATTGGAAATCAGCTGAACGTCTGTGGCTGTAATTGGTGTGCGCATGGCAACGCAGTGAGGAGGACTTTTTGGTTCAGACAGAACTTCACCTTCGCAGCTACGCTCAGAGGCATTTCGTCTTTCCATCCCTTCCTGATCGTCTTGGCTGAATTTGCAACAACGAAGGAATAACATTTCCCTAAAAACGCTATGCCTTCGCGCTCTGTGTCAAGCCACTTAAGTCCCTGTCGCAGGTTCAGTGGCAGAAGAAATGGGAAAAGGGGTCGGATGCGCACAGACCCTTGGCAAGGGCCGAGGAATCCGCTGAAGAGGCAAACATGGAGGGATGACCTTGAAATGACCTTGCAGGCCTGCTCGCTGCTGCCATCTCAGCACCTCTGGGCCTGAGTCCCTGAGGCGGGGTGTCCCGGTAGCACCTGTCTTATTGCTGTTCCAGGGAACGTCAGCTGTCTCTGCCAGCCTATTCTCCTCACGGGAATGGATTTCCCCTGGCACCTGGTACCTCGGGCCTGGCTGTCTCAGATCAATGTCTCCCTCTGGTGAATCTGATTGGCTGGACCCAGGCCTGCATCCTAGCTTATAGGATGCCAGGAAACGGAGTTCTGAATCTAGAATGGGAAGCTAACACTCAAGACCTGGAAATCCCCCCAAATATAGAGGATAGAATTCAAGACATAGTAGGTGGTCACAGATATCTAAGAGGTCCCCCCCCCACCTCCCTCCACAACAGGCCCTGTATGAGTTTCAGCATCTGTGTGAAGAAGCCTCCTGGCTCCACGCGAGGTTCGTATGAGCCTCTGAGTACATCCTTGGTGAATGAGTCACACTGGGAAATTTGTATTTTAATTCAAAGCTATGCTGTGACTGTTCCACAGAACACGTTCTGACTCATTCTCGACATTGAAATCGCTCCAAGTATGTGCTGTGAAATAAACAGGTTGGTAAATGGTCTATTTTCTGAAGGCCTAATATCAGTGCATACACTGAGGGCTCTGCAGTATGCTCTGCCTTTTCTCATGTTAAAAACTAAAGCAAGAATTCAGATTAGCATCAGAAGACGACATTTGGCCCAAAGACAGAGAGGTTTCCTTGATTTTGTGCAACCTTGCTTTGCAGAGGGTAGCGGAGAACGGCGGACAGTTCCTGGGAACAATGAAATGTCAGATTCTGGAGTGACAGCGCCACCTGCTGAAGAAAAGAGGGGCTGCTCTGGTAATGAGTCCATGCAATCAGTGTGTGTGAGGCGCACAGTCTTTCTAGATGGATCCAGCACACACACACACACACGAAAGAAAAAAGAAAAACCCGAAAAAAAGTGAATGCAAATGCATTATGGACTCTTGCACATTGTTACGGATACTTCACCAACTGCTATATTGTAGTATATACTACTGTATTCATCCCTAAATACAGAGTCACATATTCATTAATGCATTCATTTATTCATTAGCTAATATTTGTCACCATCTACCTCCCCGTTGTTGTGTGATTATGGAGATGATGAAACAGGCATGTTTCCCCTGGTGTGAAAAGGAAATGTGCTAGGGAGGGCTGTAAGGGTATTAAGGGGGAGGGGTCTTTCTGGGTATTGCATGTGTTTGAGGAAAGCTTTCCTGATGGAATGACATAGAGGGGTGAGTAGAACTTAGCCAGGTGAATAACAGGAGAAAGGGAATCAAGGACAGCAGGATGAGCAAGTGCAAAGGCCCCGAGGCAGACGGGAGCAGGTAGCATTCACAGAATGGGGGCTCAAGAGGCCAGAGCACAGTGAGTGAGGGGAAGGCTGGTATGAAATAAAATCAGAGAGAGAGGCTACACCTCGACAAGGAATCTAAATTTTAACCTACATGCAATGGGAAGACAATGAAGAATTTTAAACAGTCCATGATAAAACCATTAACCAAACTGTTGAGCCAAGTGCAAACTGACACTATGTTCTATTACCTGGGACAGTGAGAAGGTTCAAAAGAATGGCAAGAGAGGGAACGTAAGGCCTACGCAGTAGTAGCTTTGAAAAGGGCCATCTGTGTAACCGGTGCAGAATTTAAAGAGGAAGAGGTGCACAATAACCAGGGAAGGCTTTTTGAGTCAGGAAGGGACACAGGAAATGCTGATGCTCCTGGAATTACAGCAGGAAGGAGGTGAGTACAGGTGAGAGTAATCAGACAGCCTACAGAAAAAATGTTTCAGCAAGAGTCCCTGCTTTGCATCAGTGAGAGACTCCCTGATTTGCATAGGTTTACTTCAGAAAACCTAGGGGATCCCCCCCACCATTTCATTTAGGAATGAGACATTTAGTCATAAGAATATTCCAGAAGATGTGCACCTGGGAGGTTTACCAGAGGTCACAGACTAGTGGGTGGCCTAAGCTCCCCCTCTAGCTGGTATACATAGTGGGTTTAGAATTCATTTAAAAGTACATTTGAGTGGTTTCAACATTACAAGGATTCATATTAAAAAAATAAATAAATAAAAAATCCAGATGACTAGCTTCCAGTAAAAAAGGGGACCTTCTCGTGGCACTGGGTCTGCATTCCCTCATGGTAGTAATTGGCTGGAGGTGAGGAGCCGCTGGAGACGAGCTTCAAGATGGATATGGTCCATTAAGTGGAGCAAGTCCCTCCCTAACATCTGTCACGTACGTGTATTTCTGGCCTGGCCCTGCAGGCTTAGAGTCTGGTCTCTACCCCCTCCCCAATCCTGGTCCCTCTGCCCCCCACGGTGGGAGGCAGCTTCATGTCTTCCCCTTATTTTCTTTCCCTTTCAGCCGTTTTCTCCCATTTCTTTAAATACACCGCAACCGCCTACCTTTATTTGATAGTAGTTTCCCTCCATGTCATTCCCTCCCCGTGGGGCTGGGATTAGGGGCCAGCACTTGAGTTCCCTGGAGCCAGGAACAGGTAAGGAGGCAGGGCCATCAGGGGCAGCACGTGACCCTGCTCCCCCTTCCATGGCCCGTCACCTTCCACCCTTTGATCTAATCTCAGCTGAAACACAATTTTTTTCTGGGAGGAAGTGGAGATCTACTTAAATCCCTTAAGATCTGTTCCTGCAGCAAGTAGAACGGGTTTTCCCTTGAAGTCAGAGATTTTAATTATCCTTTGAAAATATATTTATTCTACGTTTTGAAAACAGATGATGATTATTTTTTTTAATTAAGAAAATAATCGTTCTGTTGACATTTTAACAAAATACCCAGGTGGACTTGTAAGGCTGGGGTCTGGGGAACACTACCACGGTCCTTGGGCGCCCCCTGCAGGTACTGGACAAATTACTGCGTGATAACGGGTTGGCACCTCCTTGCCCTTCAAGGCCAGTGTGGAAGGTAATTCTATCAAGATGTCCCTTTTCAAGGCTTAGAACCAGGAGCCTGGGGCAGATGTTGCAGGTTTTGGAAGGAACTCACGCACTCACTGCTATGAAATAATGTGGCGAGCTCATTATTGCCATGTGACAGAATTTAAATTAAGCTGGGGCATGTCTGGACAATTTTGTAGCTCACATGTCAATTCCCATAGGGTTTTCTGTTCTCTTAAAATTTCCAGTCAACCTACTTACCATTTCACTTGTTATCTTCCTCAAATAGTTTTCATGCTGGTAGTTACACACTCTTTTATTATTACTGTATGTGTTCTTGTTACAGCTACTAAGCCCATTGACAACAGCCACCTTCTAAGTAGTGAAGAGTTTATTTCTATGTTTTGACTATGGTCTGTCACCATCATTAGACTGTAAGCTGCACAAGACAGGGAATCTTGTCTATTCGTACTGTAGTCCCACTGCCCTTCTCGATCCAGTTAACACACCACCAGTTCCAGAATCTTCCATGGTTACTCCACCCAGGCATGAGTGCTGCCTCCTGACCTTGGGACCCCTCAGCAGTTGTCCCAGGGTTGCAGCTCAAGGTGCTACCATTTGGGGTGATACCTATGTGTGCCACCCATAAGCTCCTTGATGCCAACCCCCTCATCCAAGTCCTTCTATTCACGGTAGCATCTAGCATGGTACAGATTTCAAACAAATGCACCCAGGAACCCCTTTGTTTAGATGCGTTACAACAGAAGCCTGGGGTGATAAGTTCATACACCTGGACGGCCTGACAGGTAATCGCACGAGGAAGCCAGTGCGGATCTCCCAGGCCAGAGAGAGGGGCTGGTAGCCAAGCCTAATCAGCACCAGCAGCTGGATCCTGATTTGACAGGCTCGAGCAAAACAAAACATCTGATATTGTGGAGTAAAATCTCCTAATTTTCGTGTTTGTTCAGTTAAGTAAAAATACTGTGTGGGTTTAAAAACGAACAGAAAACCCATATCTTGGATCCAATCAGTGGATGACTAGTTTTCAACCTGGTGCACAGGAATGTGTTTATCCCCACTCCCCACTCCCTCAGCTAGGACAGTATTTTCAAGTGGTTATTGGCTCCTGGTCAGCAGTCTCCAAGTATTTTTATTCGTACCCCAGGCTTCTTTCTTTTGCTGGTCCAAACAGGAATCCTGAGACCAAAAAAAAGAATTGGGAGGCACAGTGTCAGAGTATACAGTAATCGCTCAATAATGTCGTTGAATAAATGAATAGGAGTACTTCCTCCTTTATGCCATCTGAATTATCAGGGCACATTAATCTCACATCCTATTGCCAAGGTCATTCGTTCTTAGCCTTTTTTTAGGTAGGTAGATTTTTCCGTATACTTGTGGGATTGAGGAAAAATAATTTCTCTTCTATCTTTGAGGCCCGGCCCCACTGGGCGCCCCCTGCAGCCGGCTGCTGGAGCCTGCAGCCGTTCGCCACACCCCCCAGTTTCTGTCGGCCCACAGGGAGTTGCCTGCCCCTTTAATTGGAATGTACCAAGTCCTTCCAGGTTACACTTTCTCCCTGAGTCCTAGACGTTAGAAGTCCTTGGTCGAGGATCCAATGGGAGTAAAAGTGGACACGGTGTTGTGTTTTGTGGGAGTTCTGGGCCAAGAGGGAGTGAGAGAGGGCGGGGAGGAGAAGCGCGCCGTTGCGCTCCCCCCCCGCCTCGTGCCGTAGTCCAGTCCCAAGATGGCGGCCACCATGAAGAAGGCGGTGAGCGGGGCGCTGGCGGGGCGGGATGCTGGGCCAGCGGGCGGCGGCGGGTGGCGGAGGGCCCGGGAGCGGAATGCTGGGGTGCTAGTCCCTGCAGCCCAGCGCGAGGCTTGGGGCCCAGGCTCCCGGCCCTGAGGGCGGCCCCGCAGCGAGGCCTGCCCGCGCCCGGCGCCTTCCTAGGACCCCGACCCGCTGAGACAGGTCTCCCGGCCGGGGACCCTCACAGGGCTCTGGGCCGCCCCTCGGGGTGCTGAGGATGTCCCTGGGGAGTCTGAGGGTCCCGCGGCCCAGGCCTTGCCGTTGTGGGAAGCGGAGGTCTCATTGACCGCGTCCGCTAGGTGTTTCACCTGGGTGATCACATGCAACCCTCAAGTTCACAGGATGGGCAGGCCTGGGACCCGCCTGTGCAGGTAAGGAAGCCGAGGCCCAGAGAGGCGCAGTCACCTGCCCAAGGTTGCACAGCTGTAAGGAGCAGAGCAGAGCAGAGCATCCTTGGATTGGCTGCCCGTGTCCACACTGGATGCCCCTGCGACCTGCAGGGCAAACTGCAGATTGAGGAGGCGGTGGGCCAGGGCCAAGGTCCTCCCAGCAACGTAACAAGGATATAAGTTTCCCTTCACTTTGCAGATGGAGAAACTTAGAACAGTTAGTGGCCTGAAAGTGACTCAGCCAGAAAAGAGCAGAGCTCAAATTCAAACTCAGGTTTTATTTATATATATATATTTTTTCCCCCGAAGCACACTTTTAGCCTGATAAGCAAGCTAAACTCCCATTCGGGGTTTGCAATCCAGTAAGTCTACCCAGATGCTTAATGTCTAGGTAGAAGGGAAAGAAAATGGGGAGAGGGTAAGGAAATAGCATCTGAAAGATACTGTGTTTATGTTACATCCTGGTGAGGACTGAAGTGCTCACAGGCTTTGGGACGTCAGAGCCTGGGTTTTAACTTTCATGGTGTCTGATGAGCCCCCTGCTGAAGGGATTTGCTTTGCAGGTTTTGTGCATTTTTGCTCTCATTTCACTCCAAGGGCCAAATGAGAACTTGCTTTTTTTGCTCTCCTCTGCAGCCCCGTAAACAGTCTGAGCCACTGTATCTGGTGCAGGGTGACCGCTGTCCCTGTGTGTCTGAGCCTGAGGCAGTGCTCACACTGGGAAAGCCCCAGGCAAACGAGGATGGCTTGTTCACTCTTGGGCTGTCAGTCATTCAATTCTGATTGAGTACCAGAGTGGGGTCGGGGGCCATGGTGATTCACACAAGTATGACCCTTCATTCACATTACCTCTAGTTTGTATTTAAATGGGGCTCTCAGTTGTTTGGTGTGTGGCCTTTAATTCTATGGAAGTTACTAGTTTTGGCTTGACCCTGATTGACAGGTGGAAATTAAAGTTCAGAGAGATGACTGAGCATTGAGGAAATGGCAGAAAAATGATTTGAACCCAGGACTTTGCAAAATTCTTTGATTACCAACATTTTTTTTTCCTCTCGGTCATTCAACAAGCTTTTGGCTCAGTCTCAGTCTCAGATGAAGATAACAACGGTCAACAATAATGGCATATCAGCCCCTTACCCTCATAGCGTAGCAGAACGTATATTCTGAGGAAGAGGCTGCCATCGATCGAATCGTCACACACAGAACTATAAAATTTCCAGCCCCGATAAGAGCTATGACAGAAAGGTACCTGAGAAGTGAAGGCTGGAGCGAGGTCTGTTTTGTAATCAGAGAAGGTGTGATTTCTCAGATTACATAAGGAGGGGAAGAGAAAGTTGGAAAGGGAGCAAAGCATTCTAAAGAGGGAGTTGTTCCTGCAAAAACCTTGCATGCATTTACTAAATAGAAGGCCAGAATGGCAGAGAACCACAGCGGGAGGAGAGAGTGAACCGTGACAGTAGAAGAACGTAGAGGCGTGGGTGGTGGCCAAAACATGATGGGTTTTCTTCATCGCAGTAAGACCAACGGGCTAGATGCACCATCTTGTAGACGTTTCCAATGCTACAGTTGCTGATAGGTTAACTACATGTACACGTTCCCCCACTGCCTCCTCTAGGAGAAAACATAGGCCATGGAGTGAGCGTGAAATATCACAGCAATAGCCCTGTGAGTTTCATAAAAAATGTTTGCAATTTGGAGTACTTCACATTGTGACATGTTACCTCCCAACCGGTCATGATGTTGCTGGTGACACTGTTGAGACCAGATAGTTCTGTGTTCTCCTCTCCAAAGTTCTGCTTTCTAAGAACTGGGTTTTGGCCACAAGGGGGTCTGTAGTCTGGATTCTGTCCATGGTGCCTCCTTTGAGAAGCTGCCTTTGACCTTCCTATCTAAAGAAGCCCCCCTCACTTCCCAGCCCTCCAACACTTTCAACCCCCATTCTACTTTCACCATCATGTGCTTCACCCTCTAATAACAAACCTTGTTTTTTGCCTGTCTCCTCCACCAGAATGTAAGCTTGCCCAGTATCCATGAGGGTAGGACTATGGCTCTTTTCACAGTGCTTGGCACGTAGCAAACACTAAATAATTTTTAAATGAACACATGCATGAAAGGTGAATAAGCAAAAGGTGAAAGCAAAATTTTGTATCATAGAGACTTGGGAGATCCCTTTGAAAAACAAAATAAAAGCAGACTGAAATTGGCCAGAATTTCCTTCTCCCAGGTTTTTAGAACAATGAGAGACCCAGTTGTGGGCTGAGATTCTGCTGATAGTACCAACTCACTGTGGGGCATGACTGAGTATGGTTCACTTTCCTCCCATAATCCCATAAGATACCGATTCTCAAGAAAACGGGGTAGTTGGGGTCCTGGGAATTTTAATTTTCACCTTCAATTTTGAGCAGTATGTTTCTCTTAGGTCTGGCAGAATTTTCTTCTGGAGCGGGGCCTGTTCTTTCTTTGTACGTATTTTGCTAAACATTATTCAGGAACTAAAGCACTTAGCTATCATGTACAGACAGGTGGCTCTGTCCTCAGGCCCTGTGCTAGGGGCTCATTTTATCACCCCTGCAGCAATAGTAAGACTAGCTTCCCCCAGATGACAAACCTGAGGTGGCTCCAAAGAATTGGATTTGAGTCACTCTTACTATTTCCACCCCCTGTGCTGCCTCAGATACTACAGAATGACTCCTTCCTTCCTCCTGGGATTCTCATGGCTTGGTGAGTGGGAGTAACTGCACCTCTTAAAGCAGGTGTTCCTGACCTTTGGGGGTGTGGAACCCTTAAAGAATCTTAAAGCTATGAGGACCCTTCCAGAAAAGTGCACATACAAAACGTGCCATTTTGCATACAGTTTGAGGGGGTTAATCGACCTCTCAATGTCCACCTACCCCCAATGAAAAACTACCTGCTCCCTGCCACAAGGAAGCTTCCAGCAGTGTAGGTGTGTTCTAGATCCGTGAGATCAAAGGGGAAGCCGCTGCTGCTGATGGTGGAGGTGCAGCTTCTCTGCTGTAAACAGCCCTGCGCTGGGCTGGGCTGGGCGGGGTGCCATTTACCAGGCACCGGCTGCCTCCCGCACCCGCGTGAGCCCATTACCTCGGTGAGAAAACTGTTAAGGGAATGACCGCCAGGGGCCACGTGCGTGCTGGGGGCTGCTGTTTGGTGGGGCTACAAGAGGAAACGCCTGCTTTGGAAAGATAGAAAGCCGGGGCCAATTTATCAACAACTTTTCAGAAACCGTGTGTGATTTAGATTCAAACTCAGAAACCATGCATTAAGCCTCAGTTGTGTCTCTGGTGAGCCCTGTGCTAGGTGATTTCATGGGGATTACTCCATTAAAGCTTTACAGTGACAAATGCTTCTATAAATACCCATACAGGTTTTCAGTACAAACACTCCCTGCTTAAAGACCGAATTCCGTTCCTATGATTAGGCCTTTAAGCAAATTGGTTGATACCCGAGGATAACTTGTGGTGTGTTGTGGCACCATGGGGTATGTATTTTTCAATAGGTATTACATGACACCACACTTTGTGTAGTGAATACTAACCAACTGCAGGAATGAGACAAAGGCTGAGAAAGGGGGTCCCTGAGACTCACAGGGACTGAGAAAGGGGATTCCCCGTGCTGGAGAACTGGTCATAAGTCCCAGCAGTCATTAAACAGGTCGGTCGTTAAGTGAGGAGTGGTGTATTTAAACTACAGGCAAGCTGGAACTGTAGAATTCTGTTCCCTGTTTGTTTAGGGAATGGATTGTTCACAAAATGACTCGAGTGCCAGGATACCTGCATATGGTCTTTTGGTTTCTATAGTATAGTTCATTGTTTCCCAGCTTCCATATTCATAAAAATGATGCACATGGCTGACCGTTCAAAGCTCTGTGTATCGTGATGTGAAGGGTTTTTTCAAGCTATCCTCAAGGTCTTTGATGATGGGCGTGGTACATGCAAACGGGGGTGATGAGAGCTGAGACGGGCGGGCTAACTTCTTGGTGCCTACCTCATGTTCTGACCAGTGAGCTTTATCTTGCTGGAGACAACAGGCTGCTTTTCACCCTCTGGAGAAATCAGGTGTGCATGTGTTAGGTCGTGAAAGGGGAAGGGGGCTATCGTGAACCATTACTGACTCTCTTTGGCCGAAGAGTGGAAAGAAGCCCTTGTTAAAACTGTACATGTACATCTTTCCTCCTTCAAATTGGAACCCAGTCTGCTTGTTTCCTGTCTTGTAACCGAGGGGACACTCTAAGGAGAGTCCGGTATTTACCTTTTTTTCAGGCTGCAGAAGATGTCAACGTTACTTTTGAAGATCAACAAAAGATTAACAAATTTGCACGGAATACAAGTAGAATCACAGAGCTGAAGGAAGAAATAGATGTAAAAAAGGTATTGAAAATACGTGTTTT
>PVKE010019018.1:0-28907 GCA_004027555.1 Craseonycteris thonglongyai | reverse complement strand
TTCCTCTGTTCTCTGGTGGGTTCAAGCAGTGGGGAGCCAGGACAGCTTAAAATTAAATGCAGATTTCGCTTCCCTTGCCTGGTGTGAATGTTGTTGCCTCTCTCACCCTCCCTCCTACCCACTTCCTTCTCCAATAGCACTTGTCTGCCCCAGCCAGAGCCATCTGGATATTAATGTTGCAATATTGACTATTTCAAGGGACCTCCTTTTGGCATTCATTCTAGTTCACAGTGTTTTACTTGAGTTTTTGTTCCAAAACCATCTGACTTCTGTAAGTGTTTTGGGGTGGTGGTAGTATCATTATTATAATTTTGCCTCCCTCCCCCCCAGAATTTTTGCTCCTCAAGGACTTTTTGGCATTTCTGGGAGGTTTATTATTCTGTTGTGCTTGAAGTATGTGGCATCCTGTTTGCACTGCAAACAGTAAAGTGAAATTCCACCTCCAGATGACTAAGCCTCAGGGTCACTTCTGCTGAGGGAGTCCCATCTGTCTTGGGTCAGCATCTGGACCCAGGGGACATGATGGGATTGGAAAGGGAAATCAGACCAGCAGAGGCGCTGCTGACCTTTCTGCTGAGCTGTGAACCTAAATAAATGCCCATAAGAGCAATGCAGGCAGGGCCCAGAGGTAAGCAGGTGGTGGTAAGCACTGAGTGAACTTACCACCATACTAATGTTAAGTATATTTTTTGCAGCTCATTGAGTATTATATGTTGGAATACTATGTAAATTCAAAGAAATAATAAAGAGCATTTATTACCTTGGTAAAAAATAAAATAAAAAAAATATATACTTAACATTAGGAATGGACAGCATGAGCTGGTCTCACTTCTCTAAACCTCATCAAGTCCCTCTCATGCATAAAGAAAAACCTCCGAAGGATGCTCCTGAAACTTCTGTTGTCAACTCATGACTGAGCAGCCAACAGCCACCTCCAAATGGCAGGCTGTGACTTGGTCTCTGGTAAGTACTGCTGTGGTGAGCTTGGTCCTCTTTCATCTAGGACCTTCAGACATGGTCTGTCCTCTTTGTTTCTTCCTGTAACAACCCTTAGCAGAATGGCATCATCAGCAAACTTCTGTTAAGAAGTACATAGAAAAGGGAGGAAGCTCAGGTTGTCCAGAAAGATCAGTGGTTGTCCTGGGCTTTAGAAACAGTCCATTTTCTAGACACAAGTTACCATATACAGGTACTGTTCTCACTTCTTAACTTCTCTCCTGCAATGCCAACATTCTTGGCCCGGCTTTCTGGGCAAACCAGGCCCTTTCAAGTTGGGATTCAGGTAACATGCCCAGTCCCCGGTCAAAACTGCATCTTTTTGGCCACTAACTTCTGAAATGGTTTTCCACCCTCCGAGTCTCCTGCTGGGCCTCACCCAGTAGCGTCCAATCCCACACCAAGCTCCAAAACTGGCTCCCCTCTAGCTGTGATTGCAATTCCGGAGCTTGCTCTGTAGCGATTGCCATGGGTTCCTGTCCGTAAGTCCCTCTGTTCTCTTCTTGGCCAGATAAAAAGGTTTTATCCTAGGAGAGTGAAACAACTGGAGAGACACTTTCAAAAAGGCTCATTTCTGGAATGTAGGCAGGTGGAGGCTGGAGCTGAAATCATTTTAGAACATAACAAGTAAGTTGAGTCCTATTTTGCTGTCATAGGCTGCTGAGCCAGTGATTGATGAGTTACTCATAATGTTGTTCCTTGTTGATATTTTTTTCTAGACTAATGGAGACCAAAGCTGACTTAGCTTTACATCCCAGAAGCTAACTCAGTGCTTGAGAATAGTGTTCAATGTACGGTCGTTGAACAAATTTCCTTCTTCAAAAATAGTGCTTCAGTGTGACAGGTTAGTCTCTACTTGATGATCTTCAGCAAAGGCCAAGCTCCTGACCTCACAAACCAGCCCATTCCACAAATGGACACTTCTAACTTTTTAGGACAGTTTTCTTACATGAAGTTGAAACTTGCCTTTCTGTCACTTTCAAATATTCTTCCTACTTCACCCTCTGGATGCACAACATGTGCAATCCCTCTTCCCGTGTGAGATTTGGTTTCCTAAGTCTTCTTTTCCATGTTAAACATTTCTAACTCCTTGATTTTTTCTCCGATGACAAGTTTTCTTAATACTCATTGTCCTGGTGATGCTCTTTAACCCATTTCCTGTTTAGAAACAAACAGTGCAGCTGGCTGCTGCGTTCGTTTAATTCGAAGAATTCACTCTTGGAAGCCTTCCCGGCTTCGGTGAGCTGTGCAGTGATCTGCGTCCTTGTACCTGCAGGTACTGTCACCCACGCGGCCTCCCTGCAGCTCGTTGGTGAGAACTGTCGCTTTACCTGCCCCGTGCTACGCAGCAGCTTTTCTTCCAGCAGCTGATGTGGTTCAGGGCAGGGGGTGACAAACAGGGTGGCTTTGCATAATAAAAACGGGGAATGAACAGAATAAAACCACAGATTACCGCGCCCAAATCTGCGTTCTTGCATTGGGCAAATGGTCAATTGTCAAGCAGACCCTGGCATTGAGAGACCACGGGCCTAATATGAGGTCTCCGGCCGTCACTGGATGGCGAGAAAGCTATGTACATTCCCTGAGAATAAAGAGTCTAGCAAAAATGTGAAAGCCAGAAGAAAGGAGAACTGACTGCAAATTTTAATCTGATCCCCAACCCATGCACAGATCAGACTACGGGGGTAGGGTTAGGACTGTAATGCCCGAGTTTTCTCAGGGTAAACGCTGTAGCCCCAAGTGCCACCAGTGTATTCTCAGAGCAGATGGGAAATGGGTTAATAAATATTGGCTCATATTAAAGAACATATGTCAGAGAACTCTCCTCTGAAGCCACTCCTGTGCATTAATAATCCTTGTAAGGTGAGCTCCAAGAACTGCCCTCCAGTCTCTCCAGGACAGAACCGCCTCCTTCGCCACCTGTTGTCTTTGTCTATTGATGCACTGAGAGTGGCACTTAGATTTTTCAGAGGCCAGAAGCCACCACAATGGATTACAGATTTTGAGGGATGTAGCCCTCAGGAACTGGAGGACAGGGCAGCCTGGTCTGATGAAAGTAGGATGGAGAAATAGCTGGGGGGTTAGAGGTGGGGGGAAAAGACAAGCCACTTGAGAGCTGTGGTAGGTGGAGAAATGAGGAAAGGGGCGGAGTCCTGAAAAGCCAAAGGACCAGATGAGAGCAGGGGTTGGGAGAGGTCATTAAAGTGAGGCTGTTGAGAGGAATGGCAAGGGAAGGGCGAGGAAGGTAACTTTCCCAGAACTCACTTTCCTCAGTTGACCCATAGTCCAGTGCTTCACATTTGTTTGAAATGGCGGCTTCTGAACTAAATCTAAGACTAAAGTTATTGAATTTAGTTGTCCAGGAAAAATTATGCTACTTAAATTTTATTTGAATATGCTTCTCTTCTATGAATTTTGCACCATGTGTTTTACATTTATATTCACACAAAATATATGATTAAATTAAGAATAAAAAATGATAAATTAGAGAGATAGTGCTAGATGTTTTATTCTAATACCAGCCTATTAAACACATTTAGTAGTTAAGCAAATTCAGTCTTCCATTTAACTAAAATAGACAAAAATTTTCACTAATAAAGAGCTAAAATATAAATAACTGTTTTCACATCTATATTTCTTTTCCTAGTCAGTTGGTAGGATAATGTGCAATGTGGGCACAGAGGAAAGAGCAGGTGCCTCTCTCTGGGGAGGTCTAGGAGGTAACATTTGAGATGAGCCTTGATCTAGTTGTTTGCTGTGCAGGAATCTGGCAGGGCTGGGTGCCTGACAGGAGACTGCACACAGAGACAACGTCACATGCAAGGACACTCAAAAGAGAATGGAGTACCTGGAAAACTATCAGTAGACTGCTTACTTGTGGAATCCCTACATAAACTGTTTTCTTTCAAAGATGCAATAAAGGGGAATATATTCTCATTGTGTTTTGTTCTGATATTGTCTTGAAAGCACTGAGTGCAAGTGTCTCTATGGAAGGTGGCCTCTGTAAGTTGAAGAAAGCTATTTTTATGTATGCCAGAGTATATAGAAACACCTGTGTGCATACACATGTTGATTTTCATCACTGAGACAATTGTCCTTTGATGCTGGTTTGGAAATCCTCCTCCTCCTGGTCTTGCAAAATTCAGACTTGTACTGACTATAGTGATCATAGACTTTTAGACCACAGAGATGACATAATCCAACAACCTTATTTTATAGCCAATAAGCCTGAGGCCCAGAGAGTGACTTGCTTAGCATTACTACATTGCCCAGTTAGTCAGTGTGAGAACAAGGATTAGAATTTAGGTGTTGGTATAGGCTGAGTTGTGTATCCCCAGAATTCATATGTTCAAGTCCTAATCCCTGGAACCCCAAATGTGACCATAATTGGAGACAGAGTTATTAAAGAGGTAATTAAGTTAAAATGAGGTCATTAGAATGAACCCAGTTTAATCTGAGTGATGTCTTTTAAAGAGGAGATTGGACACAGACATCTACAGAGGGAAGACCATGTGAAGACATAGGGAGAAAGCAGCTATGTATAAACCAAGCAGACAGGTCTCAGAAGAAATCGACTTGCTAATAACTTGATCTTGAAATTCTAGCTTTCAGAATTGTGAAAAAATAAATTTCTATTGAATATGTCATCCAGTCTGTGGTAGGCTGCTATATATACATATACATACACATGCACCCACACATATATACATATATATGTACACACACATATATACATATACATACATATATATAGTGGCCCTAGCAAACAAATACAAGTATCCTCACTGCAAGACCCGTGCTCTTGTTGCTGTCTCCACAGGTCAGGCAGTAGTTCTCTGCAAGTCCTCACTTCTGAGGGCTTTTGCTTAGAAGAGGGCAAGGCTTCGCAAGTCCTCACTTCTGAGGGCTTTTGCTTAGAAGAGGGCAAGGCTTCTAACACCATGGTACTTCCCTAGCTCTGGACTCTTGTTGGAGTGAATATTATACCACACTGTTCCTATGCAATCAACAACCTCTCTCAATGAGTTAATTTCTATCTCTAACACTCAGAAGAAGTTTCACCAAGGTCAACTCAATGAAAAGTGGATACCAATGGTATTTTGTAATTGATGATGATGATTTAACTTATGTACATAGGCGGTCAATAAATATTGCTGTTTTATTTATATGTCTTAACTGTCTTGATCGTAGTCTTATTGTGGGCAAGGATTTGAACAAAGTACTCATTTTTATACTCTTTGCTCTTGAAAAAGAAATCCTCATTAGACAATAAGAAGAAAAATTATCAGTAATAATCTAAACAGTGTCCCTGTTCTGAAATCAGAACAAGGTCATTGTCAACTCCCCATTGTTATACTGCCATCTGGTGGAGCCGGGCCTTTCACAATCTGATGTTGCCTGTATTTTTACATACTACCGTATATTTGTATGCATTTCCTGCTGATTTTCTTGAGAGCGGTCCAAATCTAGGGGCAAGAACCACTCAGGTCCAAGTCTTTACAAAATACTGCAGGAGGTAAAAATTGTCTTCGGATTTTCTCCTGCTTTGCCTTTCAGTGATACTGACAACCTGGTGTTCCCCCTACTCTGGATGACATTTTGAACTCTATTCACCAAATTCACATCTCTCTCCCTGCCCCAAATTTGTATCCTCACAGTTCAGCAATTGTTTCTGAAACCGCCCTCTCATTTGGTTCTAAAACAACTTTCTGGAGTAGGCTGGTCCAGAATACTAACCTCATTCAACAAACATGTATTGAATATTAGTTGTGCTCATACTGGGACCTAGACATACAAAGGTGGAAAGATCAGGACCAACTTAACACTGTGTGCAGAAGGCCCAGTGTCTAGAGTCCACAGTAGTTTAGAGACTGTCAAAAATGAAAAGATAACAGATGTAAAACCAATGAATCACCAAAGGAGTAATGAGTACAAGTTTACTGTGCACATACCAAAAAAGACCGTTTGCAAACTGGGAGCACTCAAGCCAAAACATAGAACAAAAGCTCAGGGGTTACAAAGGAGCTATGTAGTGAGAAAGCTCTGACTGTTTATCCTTCACAGTGATTGGTTTCACTATTAGAATTTTCTTAAATGATAGGGAATTGAGCAGTGCTTACCTCATACCAACCTTGGGAAACAGTTTAAGTTTGGCTTATGATTTTTCAGAAGCAGAAGCAAGAAATGACCCAGGTCAAGTTAACCTAACAAAATAAGTTAAACTTTGCTTATCTGACTAAACTGGTTTGTTTGCTCAGGGAACCCATGCAAATGTTTTAATTTCCATTAAAATCAAAAGAAAAAATAAACTTTTAGGTGAAAGAACATGTTTTGCTCTATATTAATATATTTATTAATACCTTTATGCCAATGCAAATTTTAATACAATTTTTAATTTTTTAAATATAATTTTAAATATTTTTTTAATAAAGAGAGAAGTTTATGAAGGCAAACCTGATTAGGGCCCACAGCAATCATAAGACAGCCCTGGAAAAGACAGGAATAAAATTAGACAGTCATTTATGCAAATAATAGTAACATGAGTAAGGGAATTTTAGTTTGTGTCTAAGTGGTATTGAAACATGTCTGATTAAACACCTTAAGAAAGCCAGAAAGTAATGTGAGCTAAGGAAACTCCTTGTAGAGAATCGGCGCTATGGCCATTGCTGGGGTTCAAATGTGCTGAAACTATCTGGTGAACTGGTTGTAAGGCCCAACAGAGATTCAACACTCCTGGTATAGCATGCAAGGGAGTTCTAAGGAGATGCCTGGGAAAGAAATCATCTTAAGAAAGAAGAGAACAGCCACAATGTGGTTAACCCCACAAGAAAGTCCCACGCACCTTCCTGAGATATAATTTATAGGATGCCTGTCACATGGATTTATCACCTGCCTAGCTTATGGAAAGCATTCAAGTGGCCAGTTGATTTGTGGGCATTTGTGAGATCCTGTTAGAACTCTCAGAAGCACTCTAGATAGGGAGGACAGGGCTAATATCCTGGTGGGTGTAAAGTGATATCTCCTTGTGATTTTAATTTCCATTTCCCTGATGACTAATGATATTAAACTATTTCCGTGTCCTTATTTGTCACTTGTGTATCTTCCTTAGAGAAATGTCTAGTCAGATCCTTCACCAATGTTTTTTAATTTTTATTTCAGCTTTATTGGAGGTATAGCTGACATACAAAATTATAAGATATTTACAGTATGCTTCATGGTGATTTGATATACATACACATTGTGAAAGGATTCTCCCCATCTAGTTAATTAACGCATTTATCATCTCCCATGTATACATACAAGGGCTGTCTGGGGAAAATCCAGCCATAAATGCCTCTATTTTTCATATTACATGGCTCATTCTTTCTGGACAGCGTCCCCCTACCCCCACCGTGTGTGTGTGTGTGTGTGTGTGTGTGTGTGTGTGTGTGTGTGTGTGTGTGTGTGTGGAGAGATTATAGCTATCAATATAGATGACATAGATTATAGATAGATAGAGTTAGAGATAGCGATAGAGAGATAGATCAATATAGATACAGATAGATATGGTGAAGACATTTAAGTTCTATTCTCTTAACAAATTTCAGTTACACGGTACAGTGTTGTGAACTATAGTCACCATGTTGTGTATTAGTTCCTCACACTTGATTCATCTTACAGCTAAAAGTTTGTACCCTGCTCCCTATTCCCCTACCCACTAGCCCCTGGCAAAAAATACTCTTTCTCTGAGTTTAACTTTTGTGGGTTTTTTTTAAAGATTCCACGTATAAGTGATACTGTGCAGTATTTATCTTTCTCTGTCTGGCTTATTTCACTTCGTATAATGCCCTCAAGATCCATTCATGTTGTCTTAAACAGCAGGATCTCATTCTTTCTCGTGGCTGAATACCATTCCATTGTATATATGCATACATACGTACTTGCACATATGTATTTCACAAATTTGTTATTAGTTCATCCATTGATGGACGCTCGGGTTGTTTGCATTTTGTGGCTATTGAGTGAGCATAATGCTGAGATTTTGTGGGATTCCCGATCAAGATGGCAGAGTAGGTAAATGTTGTACACGCTTCCTCTCACAAGCACATGAAAATTACTAAACTTCAGAACAACCATTATTGAGAATTGCTTGAAGTTTAGCTGAACAGAAATTCTACAACTATAGACACAAAGAAGAAACCACCTCGAGACTGGTAAGATGGGTGGAGGTATGGAACAAACTGCTCCCACACTAGCATGTGGGGGGTAAACATGGGGAGGGATGTCTTGACTGTGGAGGTCCCCCCAGAGGAACGAGGTATCCAATGCTTAGACTCTCCAGCTCAGGGTCCCAGTGCCAGGCAGAGAAGTCCCAATAACTTCAGGCTGTGGTTAAAATGTCCCTAGGACTCAAAACAATCTACAGATTCAAAGCAATACCTATCTAATATTTAAATTCCAATGACACTTTTTACAGATACAGAACAAATGATCTTAAACTTGTATGGAACCATAAAACACTCCAAGTAGCCAAAGCAATCTTGAGAAAGAAGTAGAAACCTGGAGGTGTCATGCTTCCTGATTTCAAACTAGTATATCACAAAACTCTATTATCTTAACAGTATGGCATTGGCATAAAAACAGACACATAGATCAATGGAACAGAATAGAGACTTCTTCGCCCTGAAGTCCGACAATTCGGTTCTTTCCAGTATGTCCCTGGCACCTTTCCAGCTGCTGTCCGGGGCTGGAGCTCAGAGCAAGAGAGTCTATCAGTGATTAAGTCTTTATAGGGGCCCTTTAAGAGGAATACCTGGGACTCCAGCCACTTCCCATCTCCCTTAGCCACAATCTTCACTGGTTTTCACAGCCAGAAATAATGAGGACTTCTCTCCTCAGCACTCGAACCCTGGGCTGGGGGCCTGGAGTGGGTCTGGAATGCCTCACTGCTCTGGGAGGACCTCCGCAGTCAAGATATCCCTTCTGATTTTTAACTGCCACACATAGGTGTTGGCCCAGCCCATTCCGCATTTCTGCCCCTCCTACCAATCTCAAAGTGGCTTCTTCTATATGTCCTTAGTTATAGCACTTCTGTTCAGCTAGACTTCAGGTATTCTCAATGATGGATGTTCTGTAGTTTAGTTGTCATTTTAATGTGGTTGTGAGCAAAGTCAAGCACAGTGTTTATTTACTCTGCCATCTTGACTGGAAATCTTTCATTTATTTTACTGATATCTTATAGGTTTCAATACACAGGTCTTTCACATTCTTGGGTAAGTTTATTCCTAGGTATTTTATTCTTTCTGATGTAATTTTAAATGGGATTTAAAAAAAAAATTCTTTCTAATAGATCATTATTAGTGAACTGTTAGGAATTTCTTTTTCTGATAGTTCATTATCAGATTTTTGTATATGCTGCAACTTTACTAAATTTATTTGTTAGTTCTAACAGTTTTCTGATGGTGTCTTCAGAATTTTCTAAATATAATCCAATGAGAGGATATAACATCTGTAAATATTTATGTACCCAACATCAGAGCACCTAAATATATAAAGCAAATATCAACACACGTGAAAAAGAAATAGACAGAAATACAATAATAGTAGAGGACTTTAATATCCCACTTATATCAATTGCTAGATCATCCAGACAGAAAATCAATTGGTAAGCATTGCCTTCAAATGACATATTAGACCACAGGGACTTAACAGATATATATACAGAACAATCCACCCCAAAGCAACAGGATACACATTCCTCTCAAGTGTACATGGCACATTTTCCAGGATAGATCACATGTTATGCCACAAAACAAGACTTTATACATCTCAGAGGATTGAAATAATATCAAGCATATTTGCCAACGATAGTGGTATAAAATTGGAAATGAATTACATGTGGGAAGCTGGGATAGCTCAGCGGTTGAGCACGTGCCTCACAATCATGAAGACTAGGGTTCAATTCCAGGCCTTGGCCCATGCAAATCCATATGTCAAGCTGTGGTGCAACTGGTAACCGCTGGAATGGCTTAGCAGTGAAGGCTCTTTCCTCCCGTGCAGGAGGCCCCCGGTTCGAGTTCTGCCCCAGGTGGCCCATATCCACCTGTGTTAAATGAAACCATGTCACAATTAATGATGTACAACTATGGAGACTGCTCTGCCCCTCCTCCCCTCTCTTTCTTGCTTGTGAGAGGAAGTGAGCACAACATTTACTTCTCTCAACTGATAAAATAAATCTTAAAAAAAAAAGAAAGAAATTAATTACATAAATAAAACTGGAAAATTCACAAATATGAAATTAAACAACATGCCACTGAACAACCAATAGGTTAAAGAAGAAATCAAGAGAAATAAAGAAATACCTTGAGGGAAGTGAAAACAAATAAAACATATCAAAATTTATGGAACGCAGCAAAAGTAATTCTAAGAGGGAAGTTCATAATAGTAACTGCCTATCTCAAGAAATAAGAAGTCTCAAATAAACAACTCTACACCCGAAGGAACTAGAAAAAGAAGAACCAAGTTCAAAGTTAGTAGAAGGAAGGAAATAACAAAGATTAAAGTAGAAAGAAATAAATGAAACAGAGACTAAAAAGACAATAGAGAAGATCAGTAAATCTAAGAGCTGGCTCTTTGAGAAGAAAAATAAAATTGACGGCCTTTAGCTAGACTCACCACACAAAAAAGAGAGAGAACTCAAATAAATAATATTAGATGTGAAAGAGGAAGCATTACAACAGATACCACAGAAATACAAAGGATCATAAGAGACTACTATGAATAATTATATGCCAACAAATTGGACAACCTAGAAGAAATGAATAAATTCCTAGAAACATACAATCTACAAAGACAGAATCACGATGAAATAAAAAAAAAATTTGAACAGACTGAAAATGAGGACGGAGATTGAATTAAGTAATCGAGAACCTCCCAACAAACAGAAGTCCAGGACCAGATGGCTTCACTAGTGAGTGCTACCAAACAGTTGAGAAAGAATTCATACCAATTTTTCTTAGTCTCTTTAAAGAAATAGAATAGAAGGGAAAACTTCAAACTCATTTTATGATGCCAGAATTACCCTGATATCAAAGCCAGACCAGGAGGCCGTAAGACAAGAAAATTAGGCCAATATCTCTGATGAACACAGATATGAAAATCCTCAACAAAATATTAGCAAACCTAATTTAACAACACACTAAAGTGTTCATACACCATGATCCCAAACTCAGTTATCTGATTGGCTAAACAGTGATGAGGAATGTAGCTACTCTGCCAGCTTCTGAATCATTGTTCCGTGGTACTTTCAGTAAAGTCACATGAATTAGAGTTTTGGTTTGAAAATTTTGTTGTGGAGGGAAGAAATGCTGTCTACAAATTAGATGTTCCTACCTGGCAAGACTGATTGGCTCTGGATGATTCATTGCAAGAAGAAAGAAAATGAGGAAGTAGGCTTTCTATGGGATGTGGGCAAAGTCACTGGCAGTTTTGAATTTGCAATTTATAGGGTCAGAACTTTCTCTCCTGGTAGGAAAAAATGAGTTCCTATTTCTCTTCTTTTATATTCATCCTGTTATTAACATTTTACCTCTTACATTTTCCTTTTAAAAAAATGATATATTTTATTGTTTTTGACAGAGAGACAGACAGACAGAGAGAAGGGGTAGGGCCCAGAGCAGTCTCATACCATACATCATTAGTTGTGACATAGTTTCATTCCACCGGTGGATGTGGGGCCGTGCATGGAGGGAAGCCAACAGGAGCCTCCCACATGGGATGCATGTCCTGGGGGAAATGAAACCAGGGGTGTGGGGGGGGGGCTCCCACATGGGAAGAATGCCCCTGGGGGAACCAAAGTGGGGGACTCCCACATGGGAAGAACACCCCATGGGTCTGCATGGGCCCGGCCAGAATTTCATCCTTGGATCCTGCAGCTGCAAGGCAAGTGCTCAACCCGCTGAGCCATCCATATTCCCAGCATCCCCTACATTTTCCTCTTTTAAGTCAGATCCTCAACTCTTGTTTTTCAGAGCCTCAAATTTAACCTAAGTTAAAAGAGACCAGATGTCATCTATAAATTCAGAGTATCATAAGTACACCCAATCCATAAAAGCTGGGTATGTTAAACTATGGTCTAAAATGGGAAAATATATATATAATTAAAATGTAAATGTATGTGCATATTGCTGAACATATGAGAGATTTAGCACCATAACCTAATTTAGATCTCTGAGACCAACTTGGGAAAGTAGGCCTTTTTACTCACTGCTGACATGCACAAACGTAGGTTGCACTCAACCTGCATTTTCTTCTGCCCTGGTGTGAGGGCACAGGCCTGGAGCTTGTAATTGTGTGCTGGAGACATTCTGCTTGTATTAGGTGCTGTTTTCCTATCCTCCTTTGTGAAATGCCCTTATTCAGCAGAAGTAGAATTAAGTTGTATAGAATTATTTTAGACAGAGAATTTAAATCAGTGATCATGAGGATTTGGGGCTACAACTAGAGTTGAGGACCAGCAAAGAGCCTTCCATGTCAAAGCTAAGAGTGGTCCTTGATCTGCTCCACTATTTCAGGAAAGAATAGCCACTAGTGAGTTACACTTCTAACAGAATTGAGAGTAAGGAGCCCCCAAGAGAACTTGTTCGCTGTTGGGAGCATGACTCAAAGTTCTGCATTGAACACGCATTAAATATCTACAGAAAACCACGTGAGCCTGCCAGTGCCCAGGTAACAGATAACGTTCTGAGACCAGAGAACAGTAATGATCGCCCATCAGCAACTCGCTAAAGCCTGTTTTCGATGATGTAGTTTTTTTCTGCCAATAGAGGGAGACATGATTCCACAGCCCAGATGCCGAACAGCCTTTTCATCCGGTAGAAGGCAGTGCGGCCACACTTGTAACTCAGACTGCGCTGCTCCCTTAGGATCATCTCCTGATTCCAGGCAAGGTCAAAGGCCACACCTGCTTGGCCCTAAAGCTCCGTCAGACGCCTGGGCTTGATTGCTAGACGGTGAAAACCTTCCCAGAACTCAGAGAAACCCCGGTGACAGTCCGTGTTCCATATAATGATCAACTTATATTCCTTGCTTATCAAATGTGTTAACTTTTAACAGGTGATTAGGACTGGTCTATACTCTGCAGGCCCGGGTCAGGTTTCTATCAGAAACCTAATTTTGATATTTCCTGACTTTAATATGTTTTCGTATCAGCCTTCTTAGGACTAAGTTTATGGGAAGATTAAGTGAGAAATAAAGACATTTGTAAAACTGGAATCCCATTTTTTTTTTTTGGAGGGGGGGGAATATAACTGCGATCTGTGAGGAAGCATTGTTCAGCGGAAGGTATGGGGAACTTGGACTCAGAAGACCTGAATTTGAGACTAGTCAGCAACTTCAGCTGTGTGGGGGAGTCCTCAAGTGAACTACTTAGCCTCAAGTTTCCTCATCTGTAAAACAAGAAATGATAAGACACCTGCTTTTTCATTCTCAAAACTGTGTGAGGTCACATGAAGTAAGGGATTTGGAAATTTTCTCTAAAGTGCTCTGAAATGTTATGTATATGTAAGATATTGAGGTGATATACCCTTTTTATTTTTTAACAAATACAATATTAAGGGGAGGATATGATAAATGTTAATTGTAAAACAATTTAAATAATACTCAAAACTACAGAAAAGAAAATCCCTCAAAATCCCACTATCAATAAATTTGTCACTGTTAGTGTTTGAACATATTTTTGGACATCTTTGTATGCATAATATACATACATACATAAATAATATTTCAAGAATTAAATTGTATTATACATTCTGTTATTTAACTTTGTCTTTTTTCCTACTTACATTGCACGTATAATAGCTAACAGTTATTGATCGTTAACAATGTATCAGCCATTGAGTACATGCATTTAAATATAAAGGTAAGGGAACTGAGCTTCAGAGAGGGGAAATGACAGATATTCCAGTTTTCTGCAATTTTAAGGCATTTTTACAACTGACCTATTTCCTTCTGCTTACGTCCTTTTCCACTTTTATTATCTTTTTAGCACCTTGTTTGTTAAACAGTAGCCAAATCAAGAGGGCTGCTTGTTTAAAAATGTTAATTCTTATGCCAAAAATACTCTGGGGGAAGAGACCTAGGAATTAGGAGTTTTTAAACAAGCTCTCTTAGGAAATTATTATATGTACAATGATGTTTGAGAACCACAACCTTGGTTTAAATTCCTTGATTGGGATTGCTGGATTTTGAATTTGAGACACAGGAATAATACTCAACTACCCCCCAGAAATGTCATACCAGTTTACATTCCCACACACTGTGGGTGACTAATTAGGCTCTTTTGTTTGGGTCTCTGTGTTCTACAGTATTACCTTGTAAATTACTTTTTCATTTGTCATTAGGACAGTAACTTACCTATAGGCTATTCAGTGTGTGTGTGTGTGTGTGTGTGTGTTTGTGTGTGTGTGTGTGTTCTGAAGGTTGGCTTTGAGGTTGTGCACTTTTCTTCAAGCTCTTAATCATTTTGAGATTCTCAGGAACCTATCTGCATATTCTGTTCACTGACGCCCTTTCTTTCTCTCTCTCTCGTCTCTTCAACATGCTCTCTCGTGCCCTGTTCCCTTTCTGTTCTTCCACCCATGGTCTTCCGGGCTGTAAGATCTACTTTTCTAAAATGATAGTAGATAGATGAAGGCATGAACTCTGCATAATTATTCCCTGCAGATGAGAAAACAAATTCTAGTTGTTTTCATAGGAAGTCAACTACATCTACCTTCCACCTCACCCCTATTTTGATCCCCCTAATTTATCCTATTCTTAGTCCAGAGTCCTTCTGCCTAATCTCAAAAAAGTCTTGATTCTCCCAGCCTCCAGTCTCAAAAAGAAAATTGTCCAAAGGAAAAGCATCCCCCTTGGCTATGCGAATGTCAGTCTTTTGCTGGACCCCAGATTTTACCCTTTCTCCTGTTCAAGCTATGAGCTGTAGTATCTAATTTTTCAGAAAGTAAGAGCCTCCTCGTATTGAAGTTCTAAACACTCTTTTCTCTTTCTCAAAACTTAACCTTCCTCCTACCTAGAAAACAGATTTTTAAAAATTTCTTTATCTTTGAGGTAAAGAGCTGTTTTCTCTCCTTAACGAGACAGAGACCTTTTTTTTTTTAAACTAATTCATTAACAATTAACACTTAACAATTAAGCTATAGACATTTCGCAAGTGATAAATACACATCAGCCTAAGAGATCATGTACTCTGGAATATTCAGTAGGAGGGTGAGTCATCTCAGACTTAATATAAAGTTTACATTATTCAGTTATGACAACAATTAGTTCTAATTGTCTATGGCTTTAAAATATTCACATCTATGCACAGAGAACAAAGCCATGAACAATTAGATAGGAGCAGGTTATCTGTATTTAATGTTGCTCCCAAATGAATGTAAAACTGTTTTCTTCTTCGGGTGTTTTTATTCACGTGAGAACCTGCATTCTCATACAGATTTCTGAACCAAATCGTTTTCTAGAACGTTTGAGATAGGATATTTAGTTCATGAGTGAGAGCATTAGTGTGAAAAGAAAATGAGGTAATATGAGCAGAATGTTGGGCTGGGATCCTGAAACTCTCCCTTCCCACCCCCTTCTTTGAGCATTTGTTTCTCTTCGGGCCTGTCTCAATGTGATCCATAAAGATAATGATTTGAAATTCAACATATCCATAGGAAATAGCATATAAATGACTGGAGAGAGTGTATTATTTTGATTTTATAGAGAAGCATTTTTTTGCAACAGCGGGTCAGATGAAAAGCCATTATTTACTAATATTTGGTAATTCACATCATGCATCAGATTTCCTTAAAGTGAGAACACATGCACAGGAATACCAGAAAGTTACAAGGGAATGAACACTATTCTGTGATTACTAGCACTGCTACGTTTATTTTTCAACATTTAGCAAACACCAGTCTGGCTTCATTCTGGCGTAGTCCCAACTTCGAGAATATGGAATTCGACTGAGCACAGGATTGTCTCAGAGACATGGCTAAGTCTTCCTCATACCCATGACATTTTGTACTGAAGATCTCTCAGAACACCTTCCAAACATTAATTGATAAAAACCACAGCCTCCTTCAAGAACTCTGGACTCTATTCTGGTTTCAGAAGAGAAAACCAAAACCTTTTGAGCTATATCCACTTGCTGTCTACCCTGAGAAAACAACCCATTGTTCTGCCTATATAAATGACTAATTTGACTAATTTTCCCCCTGACTTGGCAGAATCTTTTATTGAACTGATTGAAATGACCAGATGTTTTGGCAGCTTACGTAGACATAATCTAAGAGACTCAATAATTGACTTAAGTAATCGTATCAGATGTGGACTGGCAATAAGATTGGGGATTCTCTATTTCTGGGATGACTTCAAATCACATTTGAAAGGGCAGGCTGCTTGCATAACTGAAATGCATAGAGATTGGCAGCAGTTCATTCATTTACTTTGGTAATTTATAGTCTATTTAGAAGTGAGCATCCCTGTAACTTGTGGACATAAGCAAGGAAAAGTGTTCACATTAGAGATCTATAGAATTGCTTCTGAGGCTCTCTGCTCCAAGTAAAATGAAATATGTTCTTGCCTAAAAATCCCCAGGTGAAAAAACTAAAGCAAAATTGTATTTGACTCTATCTAGAAAATATGCTGGGGAAGCTGGGATGGCTCAGTGGGTTGGGCGCTCGCTTTGCATGCCAGGGACCGAGGATCAAACCCCGGCCCCGGCCCTTGCGGACCCATGTGCTGAGCTGGGGAGCTCCCCCAGTTCGGTTCTCTCTCTGTCTCTGTATCTCTCTCTCTCTCTCTGTCAAAAATAAAAAATTAATTAATTAAAAAAAATTAAAAATAAATAAGTAAATAATAAAAGGAAAAGAAAATATGCTTACCTTTTTCTTCAGTTTCTAAACATTTTATATGAGAATATTTAATATCAGAATTGTCCACATTTTTTGATTCTCCGTTTTGCTTTTTGAGCCCATTTGCTGTGTTGTCATCTCTATTAATGATAAAACTATTTATTATAAATAACTCATAGAGGTCAACATCCTCATAAAAGCCTGTTGCCATAAAAAACATTTCAAATTGTGGTTTATTTTTTAGAAAAAAAATTAGTTAACATATCTTTCCATGCATGTAAGCCTGCTAACCTAGGCTGAGAATTTGAGCTGGACAATTCACTCGGCTCTATTTTCTTTCCCCCTACCTCTAAGATTAAGAATTTCTCTTGAATTTATTCAGTAAACAAGATTTTCAAAACTCTCTCCTTCCCCTTTATCCATTTCTCTTTCCTAACCCTCTCTTCATTCCTCAGAAAAGAAAACAAAAGAATAAACTTACAAACCATGGGCCCAGGCCCAGGTAAACACTCTCTCTCTCTCTCTCTCTCTCTCTCTCTCTCTCTCTCTCTCTCTCTCTCTTTCTCTCTCTCTCCATTTAGACCTATAGATGATTAGCACCTGCATCCAGGAGTTTGTATAAATGTCCTCTTAAGGACCTGTAGAGCAGACCTGTGCAGAAGATTAGCATACTGCACCCAATGTTCTTGGTAAATATTGTTTTGAATTAGCATAATAACAGTTATGCCACCAAATTTCTTTAATCATTCAAGCCCTCTGTGAGTGTTGTTTTTTCCATCATGCATTCAGAAGGCAGACTGGCTCCACAAGTCTTTTCCTATGCTGGCTGATACAGGACCCTTCTAGTCCTTGATAATAGGCAATGTGAATGACGACCCACCAGCCACTTGTTTTCTTTGAAATCTGTCTCGCTGGGCTGCTCACTGGCCCTGTGTTAGGGAAGACTACAGAAAATTCACTTGAAATTTAACTGAGGCCTACTTCAGGAAAAGGGGAGAATAAAAAACATATTTCATGAAATGGATTGGCTGAGATGTCACCCAGTGGGTGCAAGATCATGCCCCCCCCTTTTATTTTGCACACACACAAACGCAACTATAAATGAGCCAATCTCTTATGGAGTACTGGTTAGAATGATTGACACCTGCAGATGTGCTGAGTCTGTGGCCATAGGTGACAGATGTTATGTAGCACTTAGGGACTCTTGGTGGCCAAGGCCATTCCCTTTAGTTAAGGATAGACCCCATTCCTATGCCCGTCTCGCTCTTTATTTCTTGGTTGATCTCGGTTTTGATTATTGAGCAAAAAATAACCCCAAATGCAACTGAAACAGCAGAGGCTTGGATGCTTTTTTAAATGCAGTTTTATTTTTGTGATGGTTTTTGATAGTGAGTTGCTTATTTTACTGAACTCAAAGTAAAGGGGTGCAGGGGCTGGCATTTCATGAGTTAGTGCCATGCATGCAATCTTCCATGGAATTCCCCAACAAACCTCTGAGTTGCCTATCATCACCCACTGTTATGGTTGAAGTTATTAAGTGATTGGCCTGGGAATGGAACTCTAACTCAAAAGTTAAGTTCACCTGCCTCAAAAGTTCTTTCCAGTTACACACTGCATATTTAAGAGTGCCTTTTCTCGTTGCAGCTTTCTCATTAGTGAAATGGTATCATGTGATAAAAGTCAAAACCAACGTTACTCCAAACTTCCATATCTGTTTTCACAACATTATGACACAGATATAATAGGAGAGATTAAATTTTATTTTCCTGGCTGTAACTGGGATAATTGAGACACATGGGCTAGAAGCAGAAATAGGGCTGTTTGATGTCAGGAGAGTATACACTTTAAAAAGGGAAATGATCGGCAAAACAAACAATATTACCAAGTTTCTAAACATTTGGAAACATTTAGGTGTTTCACTGCATTTTTGCTTTTCATGTAAATATTCAGTGCTCTGCATATATAGCCATTGTCTTATTGGGTTTTTTGGTTTTGTTTTTTCCATTTAAAATTTTTCTTCCAGAAAGATGTTTTGAGATAGGATAGAAGGACTGTCTATCCAGACCTTTCCAAGCCCATTTGTCAAGCGGACTGCATTTGTGTCCGCTCTTAAAAAGATGCTTCGCAATGTATGAGAGCAGTTTTTGTAAATTAATATCATCATTAAAAATAAGCTGGCCTCCGTGTACACCTCCTTTAACTTCTTGTTATGTAAGGCTGCCGTGCTGGGCTCCACAGACAGCAGTTTTGGCATGGACCCTGGGGCCCAGGGGAATATTAACTTACAAGGCTTCCCCTATTTTGCTTTTACATGTCTGAAGCTATTTCAAAACGTAGCGACTGAAATACAAGTTATTAAGTACACTTTACCAGCATGTCCAAAGTGCTTTTGTTCTCCCGATCCCCCTTTTGAAGGAAAAAAAATGGTTGGGAATGAATTAGTGTACCAAGACTTCTGTCCTGGTTGCTTCTGAATATTTATCTACATGGACAAATAGTCCAAGATTGTAAGAGGAGAGTTAAACTAAAAATCAGGTTGAGATCTTTTAGGCTTAGATAGTAGGTACAATTCAAAGGCCACCGTAGGGATTAAACACACACACACACATTTTGTTTTATTAAATTTCCTGTTCTAGTTGAGTGTGTTACTGGATGTGAGCTGAAACAGGGTCTTTGGTTCCTAGTTGTCAGAGCCTCCTAACGACAAAGGCGTCTTTGCCCCCTTCTTTCTGGCTTGGTCCTGTCTTCAGCAATCAGGTGCCAGAGTGGGGAGGGGGCGGCCTGACCTGAGAACTCCTGGAGGGTGTACATTTTTATCCCCTTCCATACCTGGCTTAGCAGCGTGGAGCCGACTGAACTGTTCCTCTCTGTGTGTGTTCCTCCCCAGGACAGGGGTTAGACGCTGCCTGGGTACAGTCACGGGAGGCTGGAAAGTGTTTGTGGGTCTCCAGCAGCTGGAAAGGTTTGAGTCTTTTCGGCAGATGTTTGCTGTTTCAGCCACTTCATTAATGTTGGAAACTAAACCCCTGACTCTTCCTGACCAAAGCCCCACATCGAGATTGACAGCTGGAGTGTGCTTCCTTGCACAGAAGCCCTTGAGAGCAGAACAAGGGGAGTGAAAAGAGGAAGGTGGGAGCAAAGTGGAAATTGGGCTATGTAATATTGCTTAAACACACACACACACACACACACACACACAAATATCAAGGAAGGAGAGAAGAAGACTCATTTAAGGAGAAAGGCAAATTCAGCGCAACTAGTTAAGATTTGAAGTTGCATCGTGTGTTTGGCTTTTTCACACACACGATATAATTAGCCCAGCGTTCATGTATTTATTAATTCACGACGCTTTTCTTGACAACCTACCTGTGCCAGGTGTATGCTGGTATTGGTGACATAGGAGGAATAACACACAAGGAATTGGCCCCCCGGGAGTTCATTGTCCAGTGGGTGAAATAAACATGCAAAAGGCACTAAGACTCTAAAGGAACCTCTGAGATAGCGGCAGGAATCACAGCCTTGAGGATTGGGGAAACGTTTCACAGAGGTGACATTTGAGAAGGGTCTTGAACGAGTCTTTCAAGCCCAGAAGGATGGAGGGTTTGGGGTGCGGAGGCCATTCCTATGAAGGAACAGCTTGTATAAAGGCATGGATAATGAAAGGCCAACCTTATGATGTAGGCATTATGAATACGTTTACAAACGAAAAACGGAGGTTCAGCTTTGATTATAAACGACAGAGAGCTGGAGGTTCCAGCTCCAAGATCTGGAATCCCTCTTCCCATTCCACCTGGGGACTCGTGCCCTCCCTCGGAGCTAGCTCCTGCAGGAGGAAAGGATTTGTTGAATCGAATGGTTTAGCTACTTAGAACACTAGACTCAAATCAAAGGGCCAGTCTGCCCGAGACTCTGGGCGAATTGTGTGGCTGTGGTCGAATGGAAGCGGGGAGGAGGGGACCGGCTGGAGGGGACCGGCCGGAGGGCGCCGCCAGCCCGCGGAGAGGTTGGTTCGAGCCGGGCCGGAGGCTGGCGCTTCGGCGCTGCTCCTTCTGTGAGCTGCTTGCAGACTTCGGCGTGGGAGCGCCCCAGCGCAGGGTCACAGGAGCGCGGCTCCAGATCCGGGTTTGAAGGGAGGGAAGGTGGAGGGGAAGAGGAAAAGGCGCAGGAAAAGGAAGAGAAGGAAAGAAAGAAAAAAGAGAAACTGGGGAGAAAAGAAGCGAGGTCAGAAGACTGAAAGATGGGGTTGGACGGAGGAGACTAGGGCCAAAGTGCTGCCAACAGTGGATGGAAGGGAGAGATGGGAGGCTCACAGAGGAAAGCAGTTAGTGGCGGTGAGTGGAAGGGGAAGAGCCCGAGAGGGTGACATCGGCTGGAGGACGAGGAAAGAGGTTGGGAGGAAAAGGACAATGCAAAGACAGAGCCCCAGAGAGTAACTCGGGGCCGAGCATTCCGTGAGCTCACGGGAGGGCCTGGCAGGGTCCAAACGGGTAACGTTCGGCCCCTCGCCAGAGTCGCTGGGTGACATGGACAATCTGTCGCCGAGATGCTGGGCCGCAGGCGCTCGAGCCCGCCAGTGGGGTCGCCCCCGCGCCACTCACGCACTTCTCGGTGGCTGCCGACAGCCCCGCACTTTTCCAAGGGACAGAAAGAACTCCCTGCTCAGGACTGCGCTCGGCGCGCATGCTGCGCCCCGGGACCCCTCTCCAGCTCGTGGCGCAGCCGCCCCCCGCTCCGCCCGCGCCCAAGGGAACTCGCCGGTCTTGGCGGGGGGCCGCGAGGCCCGGGCTGAGCCGAGAGCAGCTCACGGCTCCGCGCAGAGCAGCAGACAGGCCACGGGGGCCGGGCTCGGCGTGGCGACCTCCGGGCCTTGCGGCGGAACCCGCGCCGCCGCGCCGGAACACCTGGCCCGAGGTCTGGCGGGCCCTGGAGCCCGTCCCCGCGTGGATTGAGAGAGAACCAAGGAAAACGAGCGTCAGTGCAAGAGGAGGGGACAGAGGGGCTCCAGGGCGCACACGGGCACTTTGGGAATGAATTCCGTAAAGATTCCTTGCGACCCGTGTCTGATGCTCGGCTCTGATTCGGTTTCTTACTATCTACGTATTTTTCGCCAAGTGCCTAAGGACTAGTTCCCCAGCTGTGTCCCTTCCCTCTGCGTCGAACCACGGGCTCGGGCGCGCGGGTCGACTTCCTTCCGCGGCGACTTGGGCTCCTCCTGAGCAAGCAACTCGTGGGCGAGCCCGTCGGGACTCGGGCCGCTTCCAGGTTTCGAGTGAGGAAATGTCACCAGCCCCAGACTCGGTCTCAGCGAAGGCCACTCTCGTATTTAATTCTGCACTTCCCTGTCGCGCGTTTTTCTTTGGGCCCCGCTCACAGCAATTCGGAGGCAAGCGGTGGGAACCCGGGGCCCCTGGGCGGCCGCCGCCGGCGCGCTGGCGGGACACGGGCCGCGGGAGCCCCCGGGGCGCGGGCGCTGGGCCGTGGTCCCGGCCCCCAGCGACTCCAGCCGAAAGCAAACGTTTCTACTGACGTGGATTGGAAGGGACTCCGGTGGTCGGCGCCCAGGAGGAAGGTGGTCAACCGCCTAATAAATATATTGTCGCTGCTCCCCGCGGGAGGCGAGGAACTGGGTACGAAAGCGGCGAGCGCACTGGCTGCGAAGGGAATGCAGCGCTCGGCCCTCCCCGAGACGGAAGAATATGAGTTCTAAAATAAAAAACACTCGCTTTTGGTTATTATTATTTTTAGTTTGTTACTAGACTCACATACAGGGCAAAGGTCATGTGTGGTTTGGAATCCCCGTGGGGTAAAGTTTGCGATCGGTGCAAACTCCGCGAGCTCGGAGCACGCGGGCTGGGTGTGGGACCGGAGGGATGGCCGCAGTCCTCGAGCAGCGGCCGGCGACGGTCCACGCAGGGAAGGAGAGTCGCACTGGCCCTCGAGGCGCCAGCTCTGTGGCCCGCAGCCTCAAGAGTCTGGGAGAGGCCTGGACTTCTAAGCGACCTGCACACGTCGGCCCGCTGCGTGGGTGCAGAGACGGGAAGGTGGAGAGACGCGCGCGAAAGAGGTGCGCGGGGACCGGCTCCGAGCAGCGGCGGACGAGGCCGGGCCCGCGGGCGGGGCGGCGCGCGCACCCCCGAGCGCGCACACTCTACCCACACACCTGGAGCACGTCCCAGGAGGGGGGCGGGGAGGCGAGCTGAGGCGAGTCTCTTAAAATAGAGAGGCCGGCGGAGGAGCGCTAGACACGGACTGGAGGGA
Organism: Craseonycteris thonglongyai; assembly: GCA_004027555.1. Lineage (NCBI taxonomy): Eukaryota > Metazoa > Chordata > Mammalia > Chiroptera > Craseonycteridae > Craseonycteris > Craseonycteris thonglongyai. The sequence goes on along the minus strand of PVKE010019018.1, from coordinate 5,778 downwards.
GGAGGCGAGAAGAGCGGCGGGCACGCGGCGCGCAGGCCCGCGCCCGGGTAGCACAAGCGGGCTGGGCGCCGCCGCCCCTCCGCGCCCGATCTCTCGGGAAGCGCGCGCTGATTGACAGCTGCACTGTCCCAAAAAGGCGCGGCGAAGATGCTGATCGGCGGGAGAGTCTAGAGACGTTCGGCCGGCGCACCGGGTGCCCGCTCCGCTCCGCGCCCCTCCAGGGCTCCGCCGCCACCCGCGCTGCTGCGCGGGGCAAGGACCCCAGCGACGCGCCAAGCCCCGCTGCCCGGGCTCACCATGCACTGCCACGCGGAGCTGAGATTGAGCTCGCCCGGCCAGCTCAAAGCAGCCAGGCGGCGCTACAAGACTTTTATGATCGACGAGATCCTCTCTAAGGAGACCTGCGACTACTTTGAGAAACTTTCCCTCTACTCCGTTTGCCCGTCGCTGATCGTGCGACCCAAGCCCCTGCATTCCTGTACCGGTAAGACGTCCCACTGGGGGCCTGGTGGGCGCACTGGTTCTCACGCCCATGCCGGGTGCTTTGCCGCCTCTGTCCTCCCGTCGGAGGGGGAAGAGGCAGGGCCCCGGGGAGGCCTGCCCCTTGCCCCTGCGAGAGTCTGGACTTGTCAGAGGCTGGCACTGCCCAGGCAGGCAGCGCCCGTCAAGGCTGGCAATGAAGGACGGAGGCAGCGCGCCCCACGTGCGGGCCACCTCCGCAGGAGAACGCTTCTGTGCCCCGCGCCGCCGTGGTTCTCAGTCAGAACGTTCAAACCCTTCACTGGGTTCAGCGCCCACTCATTGTTTCGGGAGGTGGTGTTGCTTTTTCACTTTGAGTTAACTCCAGACCTTCTCCCGCCTCCCCTGAGAATTTCACAAGTAGATCGGTATCCTGAGGTTCTCGACCAAATCCTGTGTTCACTGACTTTACTTAAAAGCATCTCCCTTTGAGGAAGTAGTTCTGAAATACGTTGGTTGTGGTGAAAGCTGAGTTCAACACCCTCCTGTTGTCCTCCTCCCCGCCTTGCCCCCCACCTCGTTAGTTTTAAGTAACTAAAAGGCAGAAATAGCAATGAAAACATTCCTCAAATCTGGTTTCCTTTCTCTACAAGAGCTAAGACCAACAGTAAAGATAAAGAGCACTAAACGGATACATTGAAAAAGTCATAGGTTTATGTAGAAAATCCAAAGGAATTAAGAAAACAAGAAAACAGTGCATTAAGAGAGGATGTAGGCTAAGTGCAGGTACAGCGAAACAAAACAAAACAATACAATGAAAAACAAAACATTGAAGCAGTTTTTTTTTTAATCAAAGTTATTGACTGCTTTTAACTCAGGTAAATGTTTAACATTTCTGAACCAAAAGAACTTTTGAAGTTATGTTTGTTGTATGGATGCCATGAAATAAATTAATTATACTTTACATTGAAAAAGTGAAGAGCTAGGAATGTTTTTGAAAAACATTAGAGCTGCTAGTACATAATGCTTGGAATCCTGTATTTTCTGTTGGTTCCATTGATAGTCTCTGTAGGACAAAAGCAAATTATGTGTAAATGCATACAGTAAAGTTCTTTTAAAACCAAGGTGTTCCTACATACATTTGGGTATAAGATGAATACAATGTTCAATTATGCCTTTGAAAAGTGAACTTCGTCTATGAGGTGGAATTAGGACTGATAGTCCACAACAAGGTTTGTAATACTGAATTTTAAAAACCAAGAAATATATGAAACAAGTAAGAAATTTTAGCAACAAAATAGATATCCTTGATGTTGCTATTTTTACATTTTTGTGTTTGCCATGTGTAAACCCTGGATGAATATTCTATATATACCTATATTGGATAGGCTGGTAAGCTGAATCTAGTTTTGAACATAATCATTTGCTACAATATCTCAAATTCCTATGAAGAAAAAGAGGGGGTCCATTTCAATCACAAATCTCAGTGTATCCTGCAAAGATTACATACCTGGAGACTCTTAGACAAAACAGAAAAACTTGTAAACACTGAGGTAGAGTGTAGAGGTGGAGCATAGTGGTGGCACTTTTTTTTAGTACTTAGTGCCATGTATTAATTTGAAGGCAGCTTTTCTTGGCTTTTAGCTGTCACAGAACTGGATCATAGAAGAAAACATGTTAGAAAATGAGTAATAAGTAGCCTCTGAAAACAGTGAGCGAATCATTATCAGTCGAGGCTAAGTTCTGTTTTATTGAATCTTGTATGAGAAATAAATCTGAGGAAAATAAAATGATTCATGTGATGTTCTGTGAGCCTTAAAAGTGAATGGTACATATATCATGAACTAATAGTTTTGCTTAGTCTTGTTCTTTTGAAGTTCATTGATGCTTTGTGGGAGAACGTGGTTGTTGGCAGTGGTTTTCTTGCTCTATCATTCCAGCACTTGTTTTCTTTACATTGTTCTTTTGAAAATATGTTGTGATTTTGCACTAGTTGAGATTTAAAATACAGAAACTAGGATTTGCCAGTGGAATTAAACCCATAAAAACTGGCTACAATAGTCCATACTTTCAGATCCTAAGCTTTCAGTGGGTTTACAATTACAGTTAAAGCCTTACATATATTAGATCATGGGAATCCCATTAGTGACTTCACAAAAGTTTTGTAAATACCATACTTTCAAAGTATTTTAGTTGCTTTTAACAGTTATGTTCAGGATCAAAATCTTAACAGTAGATGAACTTAGTCTTTTTTAATTCAAAAAAACAGCAATAAGTTTCTGGCATCTATCATCCATAATGAAACTATAATTTCTTTTTTCTGACTAGACATAGCTATTTAGCACTTTGGTGGAACCAACGCATAAAAAGTTCAAATCAAATGAAAGGCAAAAATTGGAATTGAACTTACTGAACTTTCTCATCCTTTGGTTTGCTGTTTTAAGAACCTTATCGAGTAAAATAATGAAAACTAAGATAAAACAAGCTACCACCTTGTAGAATAGGTAGATAAAATTGGGGTGGAAAGAAAGCTACAGCATTTCAAAAACCTCTACATAGTAAAGCAATATATGTTGTTTAGTTTTAGTAATTCATATGTCAGCTCATGAATCTCCTCAGGCAGAAGAACATGGATTCAGGTAAACTGAGAAATGGAAACATTTTCATCAGGCAGATAACCACCTGACAGTAATTTATTATGAGACACTCTAACCTTGATGGAATACCCATCTTCAAAAAAATTATTCTTTACTCTGGAGGTCCTTTTTTATTATAAATATGGTAGTTGTAGTCTTAGAAAGCTGTGTGTAGATTTATTTAAGTTTTCCAGTAGAGCTCCTAAATCACATAATAGACATTGAGATATGGAATCTTTTCCTTCTAAGCCAAACTAAAGGAATATTTATCATTAAATTTAAAGTAAAATTTAAAAAACCAAGCCCAAAGAAAGCCTCCATTTGAAAACAGGGTTGTTTTTCCGACCAACGATGAGATGTAGAATATGTTTAGAATTATTTACTATATAACCTGTTGGTCTTATTTTTTAATCTGATAACAGTAATCCCCATGCAGAATGGAAACATACTGCCATTTGGAAATCAGTAACAATTACTCATAAGTATTAGAACACTGACAGTGATTGGAAGCCAAAAATGAGGTGCAGCTTACGATACCATAAACACTGTATAGTTCCTGAGTGCATTGTTTGATTTTTCTGGTCGTGATTTATGTTTCTTGGTGGAAGGAAAGAGTCACTTGAAGAAACCCAGCTTCTCAGGACAGAATAAATTGCAGGGGTATCGGCATAGTAACTTTTGAAGGATCTCTCTTTCAGTTTGATCTTTAGAAATAAGCGGAGCTTCTAAATTTGAAGGGTGTTTGGAAAAAACGAATAACTGGCTTCACAAAAACAAGGCTGTAACAATTTACCCTAAGAATTTTCATATGAAGATACTGAGAAACCAACCTACTGTGCTAATTACTTATAATTTATTATAATTATGTATATTATAACCTAGAACTACCCTAGACTTGCACAGGCCCATTTGGGGGGGAACGCACATATAGATATTTGGACATTTTACAACCTGTGACCGGTACATGACTTTTAATTCTGCCACTAAAGCCATAGTCTAATTCTTCTCCCCTTTTCTGACAGAATGGGTCTGTTGAATCGCTCAGTGACCTTTATTAGCCAATTAATAGCTGACTGGAGTTGCAGAGCTGGAAGGGATCATGGGCCAGTCTCCCCAAGTAGAAGATACTTTTTTGCCAAGTGCTAGGGTCACATTAGTGCTTCAACACTTTCAGTCCAGGCTGTACACTCTTCTTGTTAGGGTACTCAGACATCATGAAGACTTTTCCACTTGGTTACACACCCGGGATAAGTCTGTGTAGTCACACCCAAGGAGCAGTCAACCAGCCAATTAAAAGGGGCATCTGGGGAAGGGTGTTTATCTTAGGAGGTGGCATTGAGAACATTTTATCCTTTGGTGGGTCCAAGGGAAACAAGTTCCTTGGGGTGGTGTCCTTGGGTTCATTTTTATCACAGAGATTGGGTGTCATCGCAGTGAAAAATGAAATGAGGTGCGGACGTGTATAATGACTTCTTTGGGAGTTAGGGAGCCGGTTAGTGCTTCATGGAGTTGGCTGCCGCGATTCCCCAAACTTGGCTCCTTGTTTAGTCAGAGACCAAAACCCGTAGGATCTTGGGAACTGCGAGCTGGGCACTGGAATGTTAATGGAGAAATGTAAACTTGGGTCTGGGAAAATGATCATTATGGACAAGCATTTGCTTTTCTGCCAGAGGCAAAGAGGCTTTTATTAGCAATTACTCACAACTGCTTCTGCTGTTCCCATTCTAAGGGTAAATAAATCAAGGGATGCACAGGGTAAGGACTCATCTAGGTCAGAATATATTTGGGGCTCAGTTCTGTTGTGATCCTCAGCTGCTGTCTCATTACTCCTTAAATTTTATAAGTCCTTTCTTGAATAGAGATGCTGAGGGCTTTGTCAGGAGTCACTTTTAACTAGTCAATGGTTTCTGAGCAGTTTCTTCTCTGCTTCTCATTTTTCTAATAGGATATGGGGAAATGATTAGAAATTCAGTTCACAAGTTAAAATGCCTCACCAAATGCCTATAATCTGCAATATCACTTAATTCAGTAATTTCATTCAAGACATATTTAGATTTGCTTGGTGATGGCCCTGTTATTGAGTCATTATTTTTTAAGTTTATTCTAAATCTTGACTAACAGTTGGGATATTTAAAAAAATTTCTCTAAACTGCTATAGAACTTCTTTGCTGTTCTCTCCAGTGTATGATGGGCACTTTGGAATTGGGATAGGGAACATTATGATAGTTTAATACTTTTGCTTACCATATGAACTTTTCTCGTTGAACTCCACCTAAAGGGTATCATCGCCAGCAAAACTGTCATATTAACCTCGTAAATACAACTCAAATGAAATTATATATGTAGTCGCTCTTTTGTGAAACCAGTTCTATACAGATATGCTAGTGTGCTTGTTGGTTGTACCTCTGGTTTGAAACAGAATTTGTGATACAAGTGTGGACAGTATAAAGTTGCTAGTTTTAACATCCCTTAGGAATCTAAATGGAAATATTTATTGCCAGGTTTACTATATCCCAGGAATCTCTATGAAAAACAGTAATGATTGCAAAAGGTTGTTTAGATTGTAAAGAGGGATTAAAATGGGAAAAAGAAAGGAACAAGGAAAAGGTGGAAAAGGCATTTTTGTATTTGTTTTTTCTCTTTTTGAAACTTAAAGCCACTCCGTTCAGCCTTGTAAGTAGCA
>PVKE010019017.1:7414-29003 GCA_004027555.1 Craseonycteris thonglongyai | reverse complement strand
AACCCATAAAACCGCCCTGCTTTCTCCAGTCCAAAATGTTCTTCACTTCCTTGGAATTCTTCCAGGACTTAGCGTCAAGATCGTGCATGCACTGGGCACATAATGCGATGCATGGGTGATGTGATGTGGAGTTGTCCATTGGGAAACTGTCTAATTGTTACCAACCAATGTCACCCCATTAAATTTAACAATAAAAAAACCCCAAAAAAACAAAAACAAAAACAAAAACAAACAAACAAAAAAAGAATATAATCTTGAGTCTTCTTTCCACCTAGCTATAGTGAGAGTCTATTGGTGATAATTTGTTTCTGTTTTAGATAATTTGCCTTACAAGTCATGTGTTTATTCTTACCTACTTACACAGAAAACACCATGTAATAACCTATGCTGTATAAAAAGACACACACTTAGTAGAAGCAAAAGGCCTATGTGTATCAATATTGACTAATATTATTAACTAACATTGTAAACTAACTTATGTTAACTATTATTGACTAATAATGTGTAATAGCATTGACTGTTTATTAAATGGCTAAAATAAAATAAAAATAAAAAAAAAAAAGATCGTGCATGCTTTAACTAGTGATACCATTAGTAGAATTTGCTGAGTTCTTACACCATGTACAAGGATTGAGTCAATTTCTCCTAAAAGTAACTCCAAGAGATAAATGTCAACCCAATTCTGCCAATGAGAAAACTGAGGTTTAGAAGGTGCATTTGCTCAAAATGGAATCTGGGATTTGAACCCAGAAAGTCTGACTCCAAAACCTGTATACCTCACAACTGCCCTGCACTAAGTACCTCTATGTTTGTTTTTTGTTGCCCAAAGGATTTAATGGCAGAAATCATTTATTGGACTATTTTCAGCCTAGGTTAGGGCTGGACCCATGACATTTAATAAACACTAACTTATTTCGGCTTCTGGCTTCCTGAGTGAATGATACCACAACCCTGATTAAGTTAAACCACTGATGAAACCAGTGGTCACCCCAGGATAATTTGTGTGATTAATCACCAGTAACACAGTGTCCCCCGCTTATCCACAGGAATATGTTCCAAGACCCCCAGTGGATGCCTGAAACCATGGATAGTATAATACCCAACCCCTTCTCTACTATGTTTTTCTGTGTATACAGACCGATGATCAAGTTTAATTTACAAGTTGGGCACAGTGAGAGGTTAACAATAGCTAATAATAACATAGAACAAGTATAACAATATACTGTAATAAAATTATATCAATGTGATCTCTCTCAGAATATTTGATCGTGTTGTACTCACCTCATCAATGAAAGGAAGCATTTACGGCTTCTCCTGGGCATGTCCGCATTGCCAACATCACTGCTCCTGCTCTCTGGGGCCCTTAGGAAGTAAGATCAGGGGGACTTCCACACAAGCACTGTGTGATCATGATCCGATACCGAGACACTGCTAAGTGACGAAGGGACAGAGAGTGTCTACAGAGAGGAGCCTGGTTCACATCCTGGGTGAGACAGAGAGGGACGCTGTGCAATTGCATCCATCACACGACTCAGAACGGAGTGTGATTTAACAAAACGTATGAATTGTGAACTTCTGGAATGTTCCATGTAATATTTTTAGACTGCCATTGACAACAGGGAAGCAAAGCCGTGGAGAAAGGGGAAATATTCTAAGAGCTACCAGGCCAATGTGACCAGCGACCCCCTGACAATGAACTGCTTAACCTCAGGGGTCTCTCTCTCTCTCTCTTTTTATTTTTTTCTCTTCTCCGTTTCTTTTGGAAAAAACAGAAACCAATGGAAAACATCTCTGAGCTCATTGCTGGTCTGAAATCACTTTGCTTCCGGCTTCCTCTTCACATCCTCTCGGGGCTTTGTGGACATTATCTGATAATGACTGTAATCCGTCTTTCAAGACGAAGAGAACCACCGGGCTGTCCAACAACACTCTTCTGTCCACAGAGGTGGAAGGCCTGCAGCCACATCCTGATGGACAGTCCCAGCCAGCCCTGTCCCCAGGCCTGCTGCCCCTGCGGGGACTCTTGAAGCATTTCTCAGGGGTAATATTCACAGCGCTGGGGAGCCGAGCACTGTGACGCTTAATGGGCCTCGTAATAACGCAGCTTTTATTAGCACAAGGAGTGCACGCACACAAGGTGCCCTTGCTTTTGAGGAAAGCATGAGACGGGTGTGCCCCCCCGGCTTGCAAAGCACGCAGGTCAAGTGCCTTGTCACACATTGCAGCCTTTTTAGGTCCCCGGGGCGGACAGAGAGGACCGGCTTAGCTAAGTGGAGGCAGAGGCCTCGGGAGACCCTTCTTGGTGGCACAAACACTGAGACAGCAGCTGCATTGAAACCGAGCAATTTGCTCAATGAGTGGTTGGCCACTTTCCAGACGGCCCATGTGACACCGGGCTTGGATGAGCTCTTCATTCAATCATGTTCTGTCTAGACGGGGACACGGAAGGCCGGCTACAGCCAGCAGCAGGAGCAGCCGCTGCCGCAGCTCTGAGACCCCGGCATAAAGCACGCTCAGTATGGCTGGAGGGGGAGCCTGGCCTGGCATCAGCATGGCATGTGCGCAGCCTCCGGGAAAGCCAGCTTCTTGGCTGAGCGCTGGGCAGCTCAGAACAGGGCCTCTCTGTGCCCGTCTGCCTACTGCCTCCCTTCACCCACCTCCCAGGGGCACAGAGGTGGGCAATCTTACAGGAAGAGGCACCAGTGCAAGGTTAGAGGGCAGAAATGTTGGCTGTGTTCTGTGTTTTCTTAATGTGCCCATCTAAATCATTTCACGTGTGTTTTGTCTCGATTTTTCCAGTTAGGTGGTACGATTCCCAAGGCACATGGAAGAATATTCTTAGCGTTTCTCCTACAACCCCACTTTGCCTTCCCTTCTCCCTGTCTCTAGCACTCAATTCAGTCCTGGCTTGAGTACATCTGTAGAAGTGGCATCTCAAAGACACTGGCTGAAGCAGCCAGGGGTTAGACCAGACGACCGTTCAGTCCTGAGGCCTCTGGGTCTGTGACTCAGGTAGACTGAATGATTTGAACCAGGCCAGGTCAAATGGCATCACTTGATGGGCATCTTGCCCAACTTTAATAAACTAGGCAGCTATAGGAACGAGAACCCGCAGGACTGCAGCTCTCCTGCTAAGTTACCCTCAAGCCTATTTAATTTGTATTATCGTGTTGAACGTTTCCATGGGAGAGGGTTCACTGTGTTCTTCAGGGGCCGTTCAAGTGTCACGGCTGGGTCGTTCTGACCAGCCAGTCAACACGCCTGCTCCCCCCACCCCCAGAACCACACCGGGTGGCAGTTTCCGGTTATTTCTGACTCAGGAGGAAAACTTTAACTTGATGAATCACCCGCAGCACTTCCTGTGGCATTCTGGGGAAAACTACAGTTGGCTCAATAGGACCTTTGAAGCACCTCACTGATTACGATTTCTGAGTGATACAAGGTGGAAAGTTTTCAGTCCTGCTCTGTGCTGCACCCCAAAGCTTCCACACTGACACTGTTCTCTCTTGGAAGTTTCCCCTCATTGGCAGGCAGTATGCCTACACTATTGTCAGCCCAACACACTCGTAAGTGAATTAAATGAACAGGGCTGTCCTACAGGGGGATATAGCATTATCCCCTGCCAACCTGAGCTAGATATCACTTATGACCATCTGAGCCCAGTTTCCTTATTGGTACCACAAAGCACAGAAAATGAGGGATTTCTTTTTTCCACTTCTCCCCAGGATGGTACATAACCAGCATCATTCTAGATGCAGAGGTCAAAGGCAAATCCATGCTCCAGGGATGTCTTTGAGCATGGTTGCCTATTCTTCATTGAGGGAGATCTTTATGACAAGAGCCCAGGTGATGGAAAGGGAGTTCTTCTAGTATTTAGAACATTCTACTATTTAGGAAACATGTCAGAAGTTCATAGCAAGTAAGTCAGTGAACTCTGAGATAGTCACAAATCTGTTCAAACCCTTGCAATGGGGAAATAGCTCAGAGAGTTTATAAAAATAGATTATTAACTTTCTTAAGAAACAGGTAGGGGAAGCTGGGATGGCTCAGCAGGTTAAGCACTCACTTTGCAGCCCTGGGGACCGAGGATTGAATCCTGGCCCTAGCCCGTGTGGACCCATGTGCTGAACTGGGGTGTGCTTCCTATGAGGGAGGCCCCCAGTTCAATCATTGCCCCCCAGTTCAGCCCCTGGCTCCAGGGGCCGTGCCTCCCATACAGGAAGCCCCCAGCCCTGTTCCCATGACGTACAACCATGGAGACGGCTCTGGGCCCTCCCCCTTCTCTCTGTCTGTCTCTGCCCCTTTCTCTCTCTCTGTTAGAAACAATAAAATAAATCTTTTTTTAAAAAGTTTACTTATTACACAAAATGTAACATTAATAAATATTATCAAGTGATCTCTAAGTGCATGATGCTGGTCCAGCTGTAACCATCAGAAGAAGCTCAAAGGTGTCACTAACCAGGTCCCCCTTGTTTGTGTCAGCATATGGCAAATATAGCTCCCTTGTGCTGAGTGTGACGGAGACCCCCAACTCCAGGGAGACATGACCATCAAGAAATCTGTTCAATACAATGGAATATTACTCAGCCATAAAAAATAGAATGAAATCTTGCCACCTGCAATGACACCGGTGAGCCTAGAGGGTTTTATGCTGAGTGAAATAAGTCAGAGGAAGACAAATTCATATGATTTCATTTATATGTGGAATCTAAAGAACAAAATAAATGAATAAACAAAACAGAAACAAACTCATAGATACAGAGAATAGTTTGATGGGAGGGGGGTCTTGGGGACTGCATGAAAAATGGGAAGAAGGGGTGAAGAATAAAATTGGTGGCTACAAAATTGTCATGGGCATGCAAAGTATAGCTTCAGGAATATAGTCAGTAATATTTAATAACTATATATGGTGTCAGGTGGGTACTAGATTTATGAGGTGCTCACTTTGTAAGCTACACAGTTGTCTAATTACTATACTGCACACCTGAAACTAATATAATATTGTATGTCAACTGTAATTGAAAAATAAAAAATAATGTTTAAAAAAGTATGCAAATTGTGACTGTCTTAAAAGCCACCAAAGATGATTAGGTGATATTAGGTGATAAGACAAGTCTGCCTTCTACCTTGTAAATTAACTTGTTTCTCTTTCAGCCACAGTGCATGGCTTTGCTAGATGATAGCATGAGTTCCTTATGCTCCATTCCCTTTCAGCCTATTCCCGGCCTAAAGATAATTTGATTTTTAAAATGAGCATCCAGCGTGGGCTCAAGTACTGTTTGAAAATGTCGTGGCTTTTTAACATTCAAATGTAGCTCCACAGTCACCCATGATTGACATTTTATCTTATTAGGGCTGCTAATTAAGAACCACAGCTACTAGCAACCATGTTTAAAGCTGCCCACCGCGCAAACTATTTCCTGAAATAAAACGCGACTCTGATTTGCTTGGAACCTAAATCAGAGGAAGGTATTAATAGTACATTGGCTCATTCGCATCGAGTCCACTAGGGGGCAGTAGATGATCGAGTTTGCAGCAGGCGGGCAGGCGGGTGTGTGTGTGTGTGTGTGTGTGTGTGTGTGTGTGTGTGCACTCACACACCTGAAGGGTGGCAGGCCTTTTGCACAAAGTGAGCAGAGCCGCCGCAGCGATGACAGGTGTAGGCAGGGAGCAGCCAGTTACTGCTACCAGCAGTCTGTCAGAGGATGAAATTAAATGAATCATTTGCATTTTTTTTTTCCTACCAATGAACTTGCATGATAATGAACAAGGCAGTGTCCCCTGCATATAGGCCCTGGCTTCCCCTCCCTGCCTCCTGCTAGACAGCTGCTACAGTCGCCAGGCTGACAGCAACCAAAACTGCAGCAAGGTTGAGAGGCAGAGCTAGGGGGTCTGATTGTCCAGCTGTCTGGGGTTGGTGACCTCACGGGCATGACTGGCTGTGGGGAGGGTGTTCCCTCCTTCATCCCATCCCCCTGCCAGCGTCCCTTTGTGGGGGAATTTCAGGTCTGGAAGGGGACTAGCGCAAATCCAGGGAAGCCAATCCTGTGGGAGCCTGTGTGACTGACGCCCCCTAGAGTGGGCAGTGTGCACCTCAGTCCCTGCTCCCACCAGGTCAGGGCTCTGGGCCGTAGGTCTCTGTAGAAGGTCCCTTTGGTTCTCTCCCCTGAGCCTCATTTTTAAAATGTTCTGCATTAAAAGGCTTCAAGGAATGTAGAGAGAAAGGCTGCCCGTGAGCAAAATTAGGAATTGAGATCAGTGCATTTCAAGGCCTGCAGTGGTTCCTTTCTTGTTCCTCTGTCTCACACCTTGGTTCAAGAACAGGGCACTCTCCTGATGTTCTGTCTGTGCCCTGTGGTTCAAAGGCGGGCTTCCGAAAGACCCGAGGATATGGAACCATTCAGCTTCAGTGCTGTTTACGTCACTCTGTGTCTTCTCCCACGGGAATTCGCTTTCAAGCCTAGGTCTAATTGCCAAACCAAACACAGATTCCTCCTGGCCCTGATTAACAAGACCCGCCCCTGCCCAGTGGGAGGCAAACATGCCGACTCTAATGACTGTAATGTTTTCTGAGCCTCGTTTCCTCAGGCATTTTACCCAGCAACAACCCTTTGGTTTTACCAGAAAGTCAATAAAGCACAGCGGTTACATGCGGACTCAGATCAAACTATGTCTCCGTGGGCTCCCAGCCGTAGCATGTAGCCCCGGGGCAATCGTGTGACTGCTCTGTGCCTCACTTGCCCCATCCTCACAAATGGCAATAACGACATAGCATATGGGTCTGCACAAGCTGGAGCTGGGATTTGATCTTTGGACCCAGGAGTGCTCAACCCGTTGAGCCATCCCAGCATCCCCCATAATTTCATTTTGTCTGAGTTTAGCTGAGTGCTATGCTGCCTTGAGCACACACATACTTATATGTGAACACACATACCATATTGCTGAAAACAGGTTAGTCAACCCATACCTGGGTTATGCAGTTCTGACACCAGTTGTATATAGACCATACTCTATTGGTCCAAAGTTTTATTGCATCTTTGATATTAGGCAATGTGAAGTTGCAGGATAATCTTAGCCAGCTTCTGCTAAGTGGTGTGTCTGTTGAAGGAATAACTACTCTTTCTGGTGTAGGTGGTGTAGGGCTGGAAGTCCCTGGCCCATTTCCTGCCCTGTGCTGCCCCCCGACCACCTGTGTGAAATAAAACAATGTTGAGAACTGATGACGTACAACTATGGAGACTGCTCTGGGCCCTCCCCCCACCTCACCCCATCCCACCCCATCCCTCTCTCTCTCTGTCAAAAACAGTAAAATAAATCTTTAAAAAAGAAAAAAAAAAAAAAAAAAAAAAAAAAAAAAAAAAAAAAAAATAACGACATAGCTCCTGATGGTGCTGGAGCATTGGGTGGAGAGCCCTGATCACAGCCCCCGGCTCCCAGGCCCTCGCTCCACACACCCTACCTCTTGTCTTTTATTTATCGCACACAATGCTGCATTTCCGCTTGTTTTCCTCTTCATTTCATCTCAGCCTTGAGACACAGGTGCGGCCACCCTCGTCCCTCCCATCGCTTCTCCCAAAAGGACGGGAGGTGGTCTTCTGGCCCCTGCATCTGGGCCGGCCGCTCTCTCTCCACCCTCCACACCTACCTGATTGATCGTCGCCGCGGAGAATCAGGCACCTGTCAGCATCTTGGTAACTAAAGCCAAGGATGTAACAAACAAGACCCCAACCTCGGGCATCGACGACAAGGCTGGGGGCCGGCCACAGGGCCCTCCGTGTCTCGCCCTCGTTCTATTTGCGGAACGGCTATAGAAATGGGCACATTTACTTCCCAGATCAGAAGTGATTTCAGATTCTCCTCATCTAATTGTCTCTTTCCGCTGTGCAGGGTCATGATTAAAATAAGGAACTTGTTTGTAAAGCCAGTGTGGGAGCCGAGAGGGGACTGTAAGGAGATGCTTTGGCTGAGGAAGTCTGGGAAGGGGACTCTAAACCATGCCAGCTGGCCCCGAAGGCGGGGCAGGGCCATCCCTGATGCGCCCTGGGATCTCTCAGCGTGAGGAAGGGGAGATTGGATCCCCACCCCTAATGTGTGACACACAGAAGAAGGATGTGCCTCTTAGAGAGAGGCCCAGGTGTTCTGGGGAAATGCTTTGGGTAGACCCTGGGTGCCTCCAGGAGCAGAGGGAGGGGAACCAGCCTGTGGGGTGTCTAGAGCGAGTGTGGTTGGACAAGAGGGGTTGGGAGGCAGGCAGGAGGGGCGGAGAGGCCAGAGTAGGAGGTTGGAGTGGCAGATACGCAACCAAATGACAAGACTCTACAGTGTGACCTTTCCCGGTAGCCTCTCAAATCTTCTGTAATGTCCACAAAAATTGCAAAATGCTGGATTTCTTGCCAAAACCAGTGAAAGGGCTGAGTGGGCAAAAGGGGTGGAGACCTGGCCAATATATGGGAAATACTCAACGTTATACCTAGAAGGCGTGTTTAACATCAGGTGGCCACAGTAAATTGGGCAAATAATTTGCCAGCTTGCATCAGATTTATTTATTATTGCACTTTTATTTCCAAAGACAGAAAGGGTCTACTAGCGACATTCTTTCTTGGGCCACTATCAGAAATCTGTATGCCTCTTAAACCCTTGAGTTATTATCTTTTTATTTTATTTATTTATTTTTATTGTTTTTGACAGAGAGAGAGAGAGACAGATACAGAGACAGAGAGAGAACTGAACTGGGGGAGCTCCCAGTTCAGCATATGGGTCCGCACGGGCCGGGGCCAGGATTCGATCCTCGGTCCCTGGTGCTGCAAAGTGAGCGCTTAACCCACTGAGCCATCCCGGCTTCCCCATTGAGTTATTATCTTAAAGACACTACGAAACTGCCAATGGATGTTGTTGTATTTTTTTCTGGCCTCTAGGAAGCTCAAAGAGAAATACAGTGTTCATTTCTACCACTTGTTTAGGGTGTTATGAAATATATTTTATTCATTGGCTTTACCTTCCCATATATACTTTCATGTGTAGATTATCATTTATTCACTGCTTGCAGCACCCCCAAATCCTCTTTTTAACAATGTGGTTATTAATAAACAAAAACACAAAGACATTTTTACCTATCTTGGAAGTTCTCACACTTTAATCTTTTACAAGTAGTCCTCAAGTTTTGTTGTCAAATCTGTTTGTGACTCTTGTCCTAATTTCTGTCTTTAGTGTTATGCTTTTGTAAAAGACTTTTTTCACCCTTATCATTAAACAATTTTTCTTGGGGATGCTGGGATAGCTCAGCAGGTTGAGTGCTTATCTCACAATCACGAGGTCCAGGATTCGATTCCCAGCACCAGCCGGTACAAACCCATATCCTGAACTGCGGTGCAACTGGTAACCGCCGTGATGGCTCAGCAGCGAAGATTCTCACCTTCTATGCAGAGGCCCTGGTTCAGTTCCTGCCCCATGCAGTCCCACATCCACCTGTGTGGAATGAAACCATGTCACAACTAATGATGCACAACTATGGAGACTGCTCTGGGCCTTCCCCCTTCTCTCTCTCTCTCTTTTACCTTCTCTCAAACAAAATAAATCTTAAAAAAAAAAAAAAGTTTTTTATTTTCTTTCAGTATCTACTTTAAAGATATTTAGATTTTTATCTGGAATTTATTTTTTAAGTATATCATGATATAAGGACTTCATTTTTTCCCCCTCAATAAACAGGGAACTACATAAAACTGTTCTCCCACTAGCTTGAAATGCTTGTTTCATCAAATGCTATTTGCACGTATTCACAGGGCTGTCATCAGCCTATTTGTTGCTTCCTTGTGCCAATATCATATCACTTTCATTTGCTATAACTTAATAGCATGCTTTGATGTCTGATAGCTCAAGTCTTTCCTCATTATTCTTTTTCAGCATTTTCTTGGCCATTTTCACATATTCACTCCTCCATATGAACTTTAGAGTCAATGTGTTGAGCTCCCAAACATAGAGACTTTGATTGGCATCCCATTGAGTTTGATCTTTAATTTTGGGAGAGGTGACATCTTTACAATATTGAATTTTCCCATCTGGAAACAGTGGCTTCCCATTTATTTATTTATTTATTTATTTATTTATTTATTAATTATGATTATTTTTTACACGTTTTTACAAAGGTTATCTTTCCAGATATATCTCACACATCTCTTGTTAAGGTTATTTCTGGGAATAGTCAATTATCTACCAATTTCTTCCTCAGACAGAGAGGAAGTGAGAGGGATAGTAAAGGCTCCAGTTTCCATGACAAAGGTATTCCTGTCATCGTCACCTGTAAAGATTTGACATACATTTTACAGCAAGAGCAGTTCAGCCCATGAACAATGCTGGCAAGACGGGCTAAGAATGGTGACCAGTTGAGTAAGTTAAAAAATAAAAAAAAATCATATGAATCCCTCAAGAAGACAAAGACCCATGGCCCTCTGCTAAGCTATCAAAAAGACCTGTTTGGATTAAAAAATATTTCCTTGTACCTCACATTTTTGCAGAATACTTAAGAAGTAGAAATTCGCTCCTTGCCTGCGGTCCTTCTCCACAACACTACTCTTTTCATAAATCTTGGTGATTTTAACATCAATCATCAATAACCCATCCAGCTTCCTGGTTTCTCATTTCCTTGACCTCCTACCGTCTGATGGTCTTGTTTTCTACCAGACTTCAGCCACTCACCCTTGATTTTGTCATCAGTATTATTATAACTGGAACCCCTCCAGAACCTCAATTTCAAACAGCTAACTCCAGTCTTCCCAGATCATTTGCTCTATACCCCTGTTCTACCACTGGACTTCCAAACCATCTATTCTAACACGCTGTCATTGTCCGGGGTCCTTTCATGTCTCATTACCTTCTTACCTGGCTTCAATTCCAAGGTCAATTATAATCACTTCCTCCTCTACACCCTCGCTCTCTCTTTTGTTCTTGTTCTTTGTTGGCAAAAGCACACCCCTGGTTCAAGCTTTTGTTCCACCTACCCCACCCGCAGCCACGTGAACATGTGGCTAGACACACACCACACAATTGCGTTGAGTGGTCTGACTTCAAGTTCATGACCGCAAACCACAAAGAAGCTCTGAGTGCTTCCTGGCCACCATCCCTCATCTCCTGCTCTCTCAGGCCATCTCACACTTCCTTCTGTCTCTGAAGATCTCTGACGCTTCCTCCCAATTCCCAGTCACAGCTGAAGATCTTACTCCCAAGTCACCAAGAAAACAGCAGCCGTCAAAACAGACCGTACACCAGCCCCCAGGGCACATACACTCCAACCGATATACAGCCCCACCCACTGGGCCCTTCCTTGAGTCTGTCTGATGAGCCACTCAGGCCCCCTCAGGCCAACCTTCACCCTAACTGGATCCCACCCTCTCTTGCTACCCGCTCCCCATCTTTCCTGCACCGTGACTACTCCAGGGCACCTCCATCAGCCCACACGCATGCTCTCAGTCCTCCCTTTGGGGGACACAAAAGAGACTTGTCTTGACCCCCTTGCCCCCTGCAATGATCACGCCATTTTCTCCTTCCCGCTGCAGATAAGCTCCCTGAGGGAGGCGTTCATCCTGCCGGCTCCATTTCTCCCCTCCCGTTCCCACAGGAAGCAACCGCATCAGGCTTTCACCCTGCCTTGCACAAGCTGCAGTGACCGCCACACCGCTAAAGCCAGCGCCAATGCTGGGTCCTCATCTCCCTGGAGGCTGCCCTTGACACTGGTCACGCAGGTTGGGTAGCCCGGACTCACCCCTTGTGGCATCCATGTGTGCTGAGGGCGAGGGCTGCCCTTGTGCCTCCGGCTGATCTTTGTCCCTGGATATTGGCATATCTCTCTTACAACAAAAAGTGGGAGAAGCTGCCTTACGTGGCCAAGTCTGCTCTGCTGTGCTTAACCCTGAAAGGGACCTCAGAGCATGACGTCGCTTACGTCTCAATGAGACATAGACTCCAGTGCTGTTTCTGGCAAAAGAACCCAGAAACTCATGCATCCCGAGTCTCAGAGCCCAGAAATTATTCATCTCACTCTGCAGCTCTGGCAGGAGACCAGATCCTCTGAGACATTTCATTGTGCTGCAGGGACCTTGGGCAATAAAAAGACAGGGCCGAGAACCATCTAGAGAGGAGAAGTTTCTCAGAGAGATAATCTTCTATTTCTTTCTAAGATGCAGAGGCCCAAAGTGTGACTGATAATTTCCTTCCCTCTTCAGGAATTGTTCCAGCTCATCTGTGTATTTTAATCTCCATAAAGGAAGTATGGGCTCTTGTCTCATTTGGGAGTTCAGGGTAACTAAGCGTAGTTTTCTCCAACGAGCTACAGCTGAGGGACTCCAGAGAGCATTTCCTCACATCTCATGGCACTAGGATGGGCCCCAGATGAGGGCAGACTCAGCAAATGCCCTGGAAGAAAGAGGGGGGCCAGGAATGTGGAAGTACACAGCTGTGTTCAGATTGGCTCCAGATTGTGTGTGCTCCTTTGAACTTTTCTAAATTGCAAAGCATTATGATAAATGAGTCCGTTGCTGCCAAGTCCTGGTATCCTAAATCCCAGAGATCTTACCATCTCCCAGTTTTCTCTCTCTCTGGAATGCAGAAGGATAAAGCATAGAACAAATCTCCTGATTTCCTACCTTCAAAGTAGAGAGAATCATGGAAAGGTGACTGAGACCAATTACAGCTGCCCACAAGGGCCCAATCAGTACTTTCTTTTAGGTGGCAAAAAAGAGAAGAACTAGTCCCAGAACAGATCACACTGTTCACAACTGGTCTCTAGTTATTAACATTAGGTTTGTTTTGTGTAGATACCAGCCTTTCAGAAATATAGTAAATAGCTCACCAAATGCTTCCAACTCATAACCCAGTTAAGGAAAGACACGAGTCACTTTCACGTGGAGCGTGCTGGCCCTGAACTGTACCCAGGCATTGAAGGGAAGCTGGGGTCTGTCCCTTATGTGGGAAGACTCATCTGACATGCACAGAGATTGCTGTTATGGGACGAACCATGTCCTGTGAGAGTCAGCCAATGTCCTAATGTCAATTTGCATGAGAATCAGAAAAGTGGTAATACTGATCATTTTTGTACCTCAAGGAAGTTGGGCTGTCAGGAGCTCAACTGTTTGCTGAATGAGCTAATAAAAGACTGACTTTGAAGACAGAATACACTCTGTACTGGGTCAGGCATTGTTCTTCCTCTCTGAAGTGTATTTCCCAAATGATTTTTAAAATTTGCTTTCTGGATTTCTGATTCTGTGATTCAGTAAGTTCTCTCAAGAGAAACCCTAGCAGAGCTACCTTAATGGAAATAACTATTAACTGGGGAAGGAATGGAAAATTCTTTTCCATTTGTCATTCACTAAGACATATGATAAGTTTCATGGTGGAATTGCATGTAATTCATCACTCCATCGATTTTAGAAGCAAAATGAAGCATTGTCTTGTACTACATATAGAGATCATACTTTATTGGCATTCCATAGACTAGCAAAATCCAACATGAATATATTTAATTTCTGTAATTGTGCCACTTGAAGAGCAGTTTAAAATAGCACATAAAATCAATCTGGAGCACTCAGCATCTTTATCAAATAAAAATCACATACCAAAACCCCACTTTCTTTTTTTCAGCTTCAGCTGCTGGAACCAGAAATAAATCGTTCCATTTTCTCTGGTGGCAATTAAGGTGTCAGCAGGCACAGAGAGAAGACGCAGCCTGGGACCCCCATACGACAGCCCCTGTAGCACAGTAGACAGCTGGAAGGAAACCCCTTTCTGTCAGGCCAAAGCATCAGCTTGCTCTGAATCCTCTAGCTGCAGAGACATGCAGAAGCCATCTTGGAGAATAGAGGGAAATCCACTCAATAGCTACTGTCTTTCTGGCTTTTGAAAACTCTCTACCATCCGTACATGGGTAAGATCTTTCTGGGTTATGGCATAATTATTAGTATAAACCTGTTCATTAGTATGAATTGGTTGCCAAAAACCTGAGGCTAATAAGTGGGTGTGCCTGTTCATCTGGGGCTGGGAGCCTCTTACCCAGTAGCTGGGCTCTCTGCCCCTCCCAATCTCTCTCCCTAAAGATGAAGATGATGATGATGGTGGTGATGAAAATCATGGTGATGGTTATGATGATGATGATGATAATGGTGATGGTCATGATGATGGTCATGATGTGATGATGAAGATCATGGTGGTGGTGATGACAGTGATGATGGTGATGGTGAGGATGGTGATGTTGATGCTGATGATGGTGAAGCTGGTGATGGTGATGAAGATCATGGTGATGGTGACAGTGATGATGATGAGCGTGATGATGAAATGATGGTGATGATGATGATGATGAAGGTGATGATGATGGAGGGCATACCATGTTCCATCAACGTTGACCTTCATTTCAATTCTCATACTAATTGTATGAGATAGGTACTGTTCTTCTCATTTCAGAATTGGGAAACTCAAGCTTAGAAAGGTTCAATAATTTGGCTTAGTAACTAGTAAGTGGCTGGCCAGAGACTCAAGTCCCCACTAATCTGACTGCACAGGCCCTACCCACCAGGACACATGTCTCCTGTAGAATCTCAGCAGCATGCCTGGGGAAAAGAACTCTGTGGTCAGAGGAAAGGGCTTGGGGACATCTCTTTTCTCGCCACTCCCCCACAAAGCCCCAGCCCACTCGTGTCTTCCCTGGGAACTTGACTATTTCTTTTCAAATCAGATAATGTTCTGTCTTCTCCACTATGAAACAGGAGTAAGACTGCCATCCCAAAGGAGCTATTCTGGTCGTCCGGAGACCAAGGAAATAAAACATGTAGAGATCCTAAGGCAGTGTGGGCACATAGTCAAAAATGAACATGTTCGATAAATAAGCAAAGGAAGAAATGGTTTCAAGTCCCCTCGGTGACGTACTGGATACTAAATTCAGCTTAGTGCAAACTGCTTCATATAATTGGATGTCTCCCCTCACCCCCCTCTACTTCACCCACGTTCCCCTGGATGTGTGACAGGAATCATGCTGGCTCCCGCCTCTGTCTGTCTGCAAATGCTGCTCCCTCTGTCTGGAAGGCCTCACCCCCCTGACCCTCTTTAGGGAGCAATTCCTTTCATCCCTCAAAACTCAGCCCCAGGCTCACTGCCTCCAGGAGACCTTCCTGACTCCTGGTCTGGTTCACGTGCTCCCATGGCACCCGGGCTTGATTCCAGGGCAGCTCTGACCTCCCCAATGACAGAGGACACCTCCTGGTCACCGCCAGGCTCATAGCTACTATTGCAACAATTTGATTTTAAGAAATAAAAAATCTCTAACCTTCTGACTTAGACTGAATGAAGGAACTGTTACCAATGGGTAGAGCCAGGTCCTTGCGTTATCTCATGAGGCCTGAGGAAGACTGCAAAGAAGCCAATGAGCTACGTAGTTTCCCAAATAGGATCACCTTCCGACATGTTTGTGTGCCAGCGTCCAAGGTGGTGGGCCTGACCCTAAAACTTCAACTGACACCCAAGCCTTTGGGGGATCCACCCATTTGTGAAACTGAAGCATCTTTCTGTCTTGAATGAGGCCATCATTACTTTTGAACTTGCTGCCACCAGGCACAAAATTGGAGGCCTAGCTCTAGAAGGGAAGGCAGTCTGCTTTCAATTCCCCCCTAGGGCGCTTCTGTTAAGACCTGAACCCAGGAGGTGCAATTAACAAAGCTGACTCAGGAAAGAATGGCAACACTGTGTAAACAGGTGTGAGAGATGATTCCATCAAGGGAGGAGCCCTTTCCCTTACTCCACCAGACGCATGACCAAGAGACGAATTCAGCATTTGCTCACACCAAACCTTCTGTAGCCTCCAAAAAAGCGGGCTAGAGCACCCCAGGCTCACATCAGGATCACACACAACACATGGGAGAAAATGTCCCTGTAGCCCATGGGGCCTCTAAGAGCATGTGACTTCCTGTCCTGCAACCTAGATGTCAGTTCAAGAGGGTAAGACAGTTTCTAAGACAATTATTTGCCTTAAGATTGAAAAATGATGGGAAAGACATGGTAGTATTTCAATTTTTCACATTATATTTTTCTGTGCCTTTACAATTCTAAATATACAATATAAATACTTTACAAGGCTCTATGTTCCATGAGACATTTATATTCCTAAACTTAATGAAGTGACTCTAGGTTGGTACAAAGCAATCAAAACATATTACACATATGTTATCCTTACTGCAAACTTCTACCTTCCTACCACCCCTGAATGTCTTTTTCTCCTGGCTTCAAAGTTTCCTGAGATTTCACACTATGATATCTTAGTATGTGAAATTGACCTTTTACCTTTCTCTACCGCCATTACTGCAAAAGAACAAATAGCAAAAAAAAAAATTTTTTTTTTAATTGCCCTTCTTAATATGAGGGTCTCTGCAACCTAGAAGAGACTAATTCATATTTTCCCCATAAATTTATTAAAAATGCTGCTGGGTGAGCAGAAAGCCATCGTTAATAATAGTAATGAAGGGAGGGATTCTAAAGCCAGTATGATTATATAATTTATAAGGGGCTTTACAGTAATTTTCATTTAAGCATAAAAGGCACCTACCTAAAAAGCTTCCCTTCATAGCATCTTTTCCCCACAGCCATCCCTCAATCCCAATAAGTGTCCTACCCCACCCTGCCTCCTACATACTCCCATGACACACCCAGAGCCTCCAGAACATTCTAAGGTTTGCCCTTTGTCACCCTGGTCATTCTATTCCACCTTTGCCTCCTGGCTAGAAATACACCTGTTGGGGAAGCCGGGATGGCTCAGCAGGTTAAGCGCTCGCGTTGCAGCCCTGGAGACTGAGGATCGAATCCTGGGCCCTGCCTATGTGCTGAGCTGGGGTGTGCCCCCAGTTCAGTTCTTGCCAGAGCCTATGTGGGAGGCTCCTGGCCCAGTTCCTGCCCTGCGCAGCCCCGCGCCCACCTGTGGAGTGAAACTATATGGAAAACTAATGCTGTCAACTATGGAGACTGCTCTGGGCCCTCCCCCTTCTCTCTGTCTCTGTCTATCTGTCTATCTCTCTGTCAAAAAACAATAAAAATAAATCTTTAGAAATACACCTGCTTCTTTCTGCCTCCCCTTCTCCCACCATCCACAAAAAATAAGGAAATGGGTGGAAAGTTAACTACGAAAGATTTTTCAGGCTTGCAACACAGAACTATGTTAACTAAATTTCCATTGCGCTCAAGAAATCGGCTCTTCAGTCTCACAGACCTCATCAAATTTTCATACGGCATGACACGAAGTGAAAAACCTAATGATCATTAGCCAGCTTCTTTTCAAAAAGCAGCCATACACATTTGTTTTGGAGACACGCAGCTATAAAACAGAGCCATTATTGTGCTTTTCCTTGAAAATATAAGTCAGGCCTGCATATAACTGCATGTTTTTAAAGCAAATTTGGAACACAAAGCAGAGAAAACATATGTCCCTTCTGGGGAGTCCTGTGCTTTGGCGGGGCTGGAAAATTTGTAACTGCCACCCATAGCAAGTCACATTGCCTCACTGAGAAGCTTGAATGACTTGTTTGCCTACAGATAAAAAAGAGAGAGAAGTCTGACTGTTTTCTTTCCAAACTATCATAGCTATAGTGACAACCATAAATAATTCAGTCCATGCGGTGGAGTCAATTTTTAAAGATATTCTCTCTTGCCCAGCAATGCATTTGGCTTTATTCAAATGCAATTCCGCAGAAAACTACCAGGATGGTTCTCTAACATCCTATATGAGAGGGAGTTCATGGAGCTGTGATTCCGCTTGTCCTGACAGGGCAGTTTCCCCAAAGCAAATGGTTTTGATTAGAGTGGTTTTCCCACAAGGGTTCATTTGCCTGCTGGTTGCTCATTTGCATCACAAATGAGCTCTCCTATTATTGTAACCCACATACCTTTGCTTTTCCCTGTAAGGGACCCCTAGTTGGGATGGTTTAGGGGTAATTTCATGTCCGAAACAAGGGAATTGACTAATTAATTGAATAAGGTATCCTTTCCAAAACTTATTCCTTAAGTGGAACAAATAGAAACTAGACAGATAATCCTGTGGTCTTAAGATTCTAAAAGAGCACCTGGAAACAATGTAATTGATATCAATCAATGTCACCCCAATAAATTTAACAATTAAAAAAAATACTTACAATAAAACAATTAAAAAAATAAAAATTCTAAAAGAGAATAGCTCCGAAAAGTTTGGGGAGTCCCACTGGTTTATATTTAGAGGATTCCATGGTAGATTATCCTGATGAAGAGGAAAGAGGTGGGGGGTGCTATAGGGAGGTCTCTAATGAACTTAGACTGTGACAACATTGTGCATAAAAAATAAAATCATGGCATAACCAAGGGAGGAAGGGAGAAAAAAAGGGGCCTGGGTGATTCTGCCAGGAACTTCCAAACCCACAATAAAGCCGAGGCTGGAAAAAAGATTGTCTTTTTAGCCAGGTTAGGATGTTTGAAGCAGAAAGATTTAAAAAAAAAAAAAAAAATGGCTTCAGTTTTAAAATACTGAGGGCAGCCTTAGGCAGCACTGGCAGGCCATCGAACCTTTACTGAGCTTCTTGTGAGCCAGCGGGATATTTTACCTGCATGTTTCCATTCATCTTTGTCATGATTCTGCAAGGGAGACACCATTATGGCCCCATTTTACAGATCCGGAAAATGAGGCACAGAGAGGCCAACTCACTTGCCCAGCTTCCCACAATGAGTAAGTGCTGGAACCAGGATCCCAACACAGACAACCTGTGCTGGTCACCTGGTCCCTCACCGCCCTTCCCTACATTCTGCTTTCAGTCGGCTGTGGAGGGGTGTGGATTTCGAGACTGCCAATGTCTCTTCTCCACAAAGTCTAAAACTCAGAGTGAGGTGCTTCAGCCTCCAATTCCCCTGGACTTGGAGGTATTCTTATTTGGTCATTTCTTTGGAATGGTTAAAAGTAACAGTGACACTTGAAGCAAATCCTTTCCCTTTCCTCTGTAACTCTTAAAGACTTCCCACCGTCGGGATCCTTTACAGTTTAGGGGAGCCTTTAAGAGGATCCAAATTTGTCACGAGGAGTGAGTGGCCCAAGCATTTCCCTGCTGGCTTCTGAAAATTAATCTGAAACGACTACTTTGCTGCTTTTCTGGCTGCTTGGGTAGATTCGGTGGCCTCCTAGTGGCCTCGAACAGAGAGACGTGCTTCCTCCAGACATAGCAGATCAAAAGGTCAAAGCGGACCTTGCCTGTGTCACTGATGGACCTTAGTGGCCGAGCGTTCTGTTGAGAAGGATTCTGAGGCCATGGCCTCTCTTGGCAGGAGGGTCTCCTCCGTCACCACCCTTGGCAAGAGGAGCCAATGGTGACCAACATATCTGTGCCAATGAGGAGGGAGGCCAAGGAGGACTGAACTACAAGGGACCTTAGAACCCAGGGAGTCATCCCCCTTCCTGTCCAGTGAGGAGACTGAGGCCCAGAGAAGCTGAGTTACTTGCCTAAGGTCACATAACTGATTAGCGCCCAAGCAGGAAGCCTGGCTTCATTCGACCTTAGCTATGGGACTAATGGGAACTGGAACAAGTTGATTGGAGCACCTCCCCTGATCAGAGTAAGGAGTTGGACACACAGGGGTGATGTCCGTTGACACCAAGACCTCCTGTGGTTCCCTCTCTCCTAACTGCCCTCCACCCCAGCTCAGCCTTACCAGGAGACGCCAGGGGCCCTACACCCCTTCTAGCCTCTCCCCCAAGGACAGCGCCTTGCTTACTGCTTGTAACTTGCTCACCTGTTAGCTTGCAGAACGGGGATGAGCGGCGGCCTGCTCGCTAGGCAGTAACTGTGTCAGGAACACCCACTGGCCCAACAGCATGGGCCAGTCCTGCCGCCTACGATCATCCCGGGCTCTTTCCCTCGGCAGCTGGCACGTAACTTAGTGGGAGAGCTGCCAAAGTCTTCATCTCCTGCATCCAGGGCCAGTATTCTGCTCTGTGAGCAATGCTGGCTCTTGTCATTTCTACCACAAATTAACAATGGCTGTTTTTCCCACAGCTAATTTAACTATGAGCCACTTAGCCCATCCCTGTAGCTTGGATGTGGCTTCATCCCATGTCCTCCCGCACAGTGTTGGTTCTGGACACCCCTGCCCCCCACACCTCACATCAGGAGCCTCAGCCCTTGTCACTGTCCTGAGATAGCCACGGGGATCCTCATGTCTCAGGCGCCCTGTCAAACACAGCCCAGTCCCAAACAATTTGGCTTGGGCAAGTGCAGTTTCCAAAACCATTAACCTTATCCGCAGAGGATTAAAACCCAGCCTGGCCACAGCTCAGCCAGCAGCTCACCCTCAACCCAGAAACGCGCCATGCAGCTCTGCCATCCTCTGACAATGACCTGCATGTCCTCCTTAATCCCAGAAGACTGAAAAGGGTTCCGTGTGCAAAGGACCTGCACGATGAACTCTGGATGTGCTAACTTGAGAGGTGACTACAGATTGTCACGTTACACAATGGCTGGAAGTCTCATCACGTGGAGCCACTGGTTCCAGACATTTTGGACCGCAGCCACGTTGCATCATGACTCAATGCACACTTAGCACACAAACATTTCAGAATGCATGACTTGTGCTTAGTGTCTGTCATTTTTTTAGATGCCAGTCATAGCCCAGTAAATCAACTTCCTGACCCACTAATTGATCTCACCTGCAGAATGAAGATTCCTGCCCTGAGGAAGCCCCTTTTGATAGATTATCCGCATAGGTCACAGTTCTTAAGTCCTCATGATCTTTTCTAATTTCACTGTCCATCATTTGACCTATTTTTGTCCCTTGAGCCATGTTTATGTCAATCACTTGTGTGTTGTGGCGTGTGCTGTTTCCCCCAAGTGGGGTGGCCTCTACTTTGTACAATTTTGGAAAAACTCCTAGCCATCCTTGAAGGCCTAGCCCATATGCCCCCTCCTCCATGAAGCCTTCCTTTTTCCCTAATTGGAAGTGATTTCCCTCTCCCTGTCTCCCTATACTAGGAGCATGTGTCTTTTGAATACATCGTCCTCTCTTACTGATATTCTCTTTCCTACAAATTTGCTAAATCCAGCATCTAAACCAATTTTTGCCATTTCTACATTATTTACTTAATATTTCTATTTAAAGATTTGCTTATTTTACATATTACTGTCTTCTAAACAACAGTAATAATGAAATCACACATTTGATGTGCCTGTTAGATTTCTCATGCACATTAACATAAATATACTATTATTAGCCATTTTAAAATCTCATCATGGTGACACCTAAAATATTTCCCTTCAGGAAAAACTGCTAAGCTGGTGTACTCTCCAGGGGCTACATGCTTGTCTCAGCTTTCTCTAGGGCTCAGCACACGCTATGGCTCCATCAAGGTTTGTGGGATTGAAATCAGATAAAATGAATTAATTGGAATTTATTCATATCCTTGACATACCAGCATGAACCTGATTTATCCATTCTGGGAGGCGATTGTGACCTTGGAAAGCAAAGAATGAGACTGGAAAGGAGTTGGACCCAAGAAACGAAAATGTTGATAGGGAAAAAAAAGAGACAGAGTCATGGTGGGTTTGGCGGGGGGGGG
>PVKE010019016.1:0-28913 GCA_004027555.1 Craseonycteris thonglongyai | reverse complement strand
CATCTGCATACAAATGTCATCTACACTTGGAGATAACATATTTTTGTGTTCTATGGGGTCTTGACCTCATTCCCCTTGAAGAAAGTAGATCCCGACTCTCACAGTGAAAAAATGAAGCAAAAATGGTCACCCTGAATATCTGGAAAGGACAGCTGCTCCATCAATGGCTGCCATGGAGGACACAATTGCTCCTCAGGACTTCTAGACCTCTCACCTCTTCCTTTCTCCCCCTTGTGTGGACGATGCAATCAGTCAGCATTTGTGAACCCCACTAGCAGTTTGTTTTGATGTTGCTCTTCAGTACCAACTGTTAAAGTGCCTATCTAATTTTGCTTAAATTTTTAATATTAGTTAAAATGAATTTGTTAAACTTAAATTAAAATAACTCAGTGCCTCAGTCACAGTAGTCACACTTTCAAGGCTCAATAGCCACACATGGCTAGTGGCTGCCCTACATTCAGTTCTGTGGAACATTTCCATCTCTGTAGAAAGTTCTATTGGACAGCACAGCCTTAAGCAATCACTTTGGACATCCAGCTAGGAACTTTACACAGTCACCCTTGGAAAGGCAAAATCAGGCAGATGAACTGCCTGCGACCTAGTCTCCTTATTTCCAATAATGACAACAGCTCACTGCTTCTGGAGACTGAAAATAAACCAAAGAAGTCAACCTAGAAAGGAGAGATTACATTCAAAATATTTCCATGTGGAAAGGAAGAAATCACATGTTGTCGTCTGGACCATGGTTTCAGGGTTGCCTATGTTTGTGTGTGTATATAATTTTAAAGGATTTATGTTACTGTTTGAGAGAGGAAGGGAAGGGGACACAGGGGGAGGACCCAGAGCAGTCTCCACAGTAGCACGTCATCAGTTGTGACATGGTTTTATTCCACACAGGTGAATGTGGGGCCATGAGGGGCAGGAACAGAACCAGGGGTCTCCCTCATGGGAGGTGAGAACCTTCACCCTGAGCCACCTCAGCAATTACCAGTTGCACTGCAGTTCAGCATATGGGGTTTGCATGGGCTGGGGCCATGAATCAAACCTTGGACCTTGTGATTGCAAAACAAGCACTCAACTGCTAAACTATTCCCAACATTCCTATATTTTTCAAGAGAAAACCAAAGAAGCAATAGTTCCTGTTTTTCTTTCCATTTTTTTCTTCTCAGTCTTTGACCTGGGAGGAAGGTTTAAGAACTCTTTTCTGCATCTTGCCCACCTCCCAGTTTCCAGGATGGGAGGGGAAGAACAGGTGAAAAAAAAGAAAAAGTAGCCTTGTTCCTTACTAAATGCTTGTTTAAAGTGACATGGACCAAATGTCCCTAGCTGAAGTGCGGCCTGGTTAACCAGGCACCGGTGAGTGAGGCCCACTCTGTGAAGGTGGAAGAAGGAAACCGGAGTTCCTTCCATTCCCCACTTCCCTCTCCTCTCAGCTCCCTTCTCACCGCCCTTCTTCCTCCCTGGAGTTGAGCGTCATGCCTGCACTGCAGTGAGGGCAACCCAGCAGCTGCTGTCCCCTCAGGAAAACAAAAATAGCAAAGTCCCTGTCAATGCATGGAGCAGAGCCACCATCTGCCTTGGGACTGGGGAGAGAGTGAGAGTGCTCTGGAGAGGTCTGGCTGTGTTGATGCACAGGCCGAAAGCAGACGTGTGACCTCCTGGAGTTTTACAGGGTCGTCCAGAAGGAGCAGCAGACTCGGTAACTGCTGCCACTGCTGCTTAAAATAATACTAATGGCAATGAGAATGTAGCACTTTTCAACATTCGCTTCCTTCATCCTCACACAGTAACTCTGCACAGTAGGTACTCTTCTATCCTCATTTCACAGATGGGAAAACTGGCACAAAAAATTCATTTCATCTGCTCAAGGTCACATAGGTAGCAAGTGGGATCGGAACCCAGGTATTCTAGGCACGCGGGCCACACTGTTTAACAATTTTGCTAGTAATACAGCAACAAAGGTGCTGAAAAAAAAAATACAGAGAAAAACAACCAAATTTACCACCACCCCTCATGCTGCATTGCCAACATTTTCCTAATGATCTTGCCCACCTAGCTGCTAACAAAGCACATTAGAACCGTTCAGCAGCGACCTCATAGAGACACATCTGTCATAAGATACTCCCACCCTCACCCAGCAAGGTCACCGTGAGGTGGGACAGAGTGGGAAAGTGTGGTCCAAACCCTCATGCTATCAGGGGATCATAAAGTGCACACCAATGAATCATATAGGGTTTGGTTTCAGAAATGATATCCTTGGGGAAGCCGGGATGGCTCAGTGGGTTAAGCGCTCACTTTGCAGCGCCAGGGACAGAAGATGGAATCCCGGCCCCAGCGTGTGCAGACCCATGTGCTGAACTGGAGAGTTCCCCCAGTTCAGTTCTCTCTGTGTCTCTGTATCTCTCTCTATCTCTCTCTCTCTATCTCTCTCTATCTCTCTCTGTCAAAAACAATAAAAATAAATCTTAAAAAAAATAAAAGAAAAGAAATGATATCCAGGTCTCTTCCCGTGTTCAGGATGCACACAGTGCTATGCTGGGCATTCTGGGCACTGGCATCCCTTTTCAGATGACCAAGCATGAGCCTTTCGTCAGCCCCCTGCACATGTGTGTGGAGTCACTCTGTGAGCCTAGCCTGATGGTTCCTCCCAACAGTTTCCACAAATTACTTTCACAGGTTAAAGCATGCCAAGATCCACAGCAGCAACAGGGAATAGCATAGGGTTGGTGGTCAGTTAACAATTTCCAAACCAATGAGACTATGTGAGCAGAAATGTCTCGGAGGTCCTCACTGTGAACAATAGGATTAGTTGGCAGTTGCACTGACGTCCATCACCATTCGTTTCCCTCCCACCACAGCGTGTTTGGCGGAGACGCCGCCTCCTGGCTTTGAGAGCTGCATATCTGCAGGCTCCCTATGCAACATTAAAGACAGAAAGCCAAGGGCACCCACTTTAGTCTTTGAAGGACTGAACACACTCATTCGTGGGCTCAAGCAGCAGGTGCACGGTATTGTGACTTTAAAGATTACGTGGCACCTGACCCCAAGCCTGCTGCTTCTGTCTGTGAGCTGCCCTGCCTTGTCAATAGGGCGCTTTCATGCCCCCTTCGGGCCAGCTTCTGTTGGCACGGGGCAGTGTGAAAATGGGAGCTGAGATGGTTTTCAGCCATGGGATCTCAGCCTTCTTCTCGGCAGGCAAAAGTTGGTTTTCTGAGCCTGCGAGGCGTCTTCAAATAGGGTTCTTAGAAACCTAGCATCACAGTGTTCACAGTGGCCCTAGGGAACCCCACCTTGCCACGTCACTCAAACTGCTGCCACTCATTTTTCTCTTAAAACTCACCAATTCAGTGAGAAACTTTATAAGATAAAAATGAAAACAGTATGTTAAAAGCAATCATAAAATTAACCCTGGGAACACATATTTACAGGGGTACCTTTGTGGTTGTTGTCAATTGGTTCTGGGAGGTTAAATGAGTACCAAAAATGATGAGTACCAAACAAATTTCTACCATAAGAAGTAATGCAGTGATACCTCGGTACTCATTAGTTGGTTCTGGGGGATGCAACAAGTACCAAACAAACAACGAGTACTGGGACAAAAATTTCACATCAAAATGCATCAGGTACCAAATTACACAAGTTTCAAAGCAGTCGAGTACCAATGTATGACTGTACTCTGAATATAACTGTAAAGAGCTTACGATATATAAAATATCCTCAGAATGAATGGGATAATAATGAATAAGATAGAACATAAATATTGGGCAAAGGACATAAATAACAATAGTAAAATTACACATAAAATATTTAATATTACTAGTAATCAGATAAATGTCAAAAATTCAAATGAAGCAACACTGTTTTTTTTCAAAGATGTATTTTATTATTTTGACAGGGAGTGACAGAGAGAAGGGGGAGGGCCCAGAGCAGTCTCCATAGTTGTACATCATCAGTCTTCAACATAGTTTCATTCCACAGGTGGGTGAGGGCCACGCAGGGTGGGAACTGAGCTGGAGGTCTCCAGCACGGGAGGCATGCCCCCTCGAGGTGGGGGCTGAACCAACGAGTGAGAACTAAACTGGGGGCCTCCCCCATGGGAAGCACACCCCAGTTCAGCACCTGAGTCCACATGGGCCAGGGCTGGGATTCAATCCTCAGATCCTGGGGCTACAAGACAAGCGCTTCACCTGCTGAGCCATCCCAGCTTCCCCTGGGAACCTCTTTGAAAAAAATATTCTTGCTCAACATTTATTTAAAGGCAAAGCTTGCATGGCACATACAAAAAAGCCAAAAACCCTACACTTCATCATATACCCTCTTCAGAAAGCAGACTACTAATTTTTATCTGTTGGTCCTTAAGTTGACCTCCTCACCCTGAGTTCTTAGAATATTCCTCCATGATGAGAGTTAATGCAAATATAGTTGCTCTCTATCTTATTGGCACTGTTCAGCCCTCTTTCTACATTGGGCTCCTGGGTCACTAACTACCTGACCTGCTCCTTACTCCAGCTCAGTATAGATCATGACTCCTAAATATGCTTTCTTCATCAACCTATATGTCCTCCAGACCTGTAGATATGAGAGATCACTTTGCTTCTACTTGTGCTTACTTTCCAAAATATTCAGAACTCAAGGCACCCAGTCCCTGCTCTCTGTACACCTGCAGCCAGACCCTCCACTGTGTACCCTTTCTGCCTAGCTGGCACCACCATCCACCTACCCAGTCACACACGTCAGACAGACTCAGAAGTTTCCATATGTTCTGTACTCACCCACTCTCCCTGAGTCTAACCAGTGACTGTTGATTTCACTCCCTAATAACTTGGGCATTGTCCCCATCCACCCTCACTGACACTCCTCTATTTAAATGGCAATTTTTCTCACCCAGATTATATCTGCAGCCTCCCAGCTCACCTCCTTGCCTCTGAACTCCTCCCACCTTCCATATGTTCTTCACTTGACAACCCAAGTGACCTTTATACAATGCAGATTTGATCACTTCCCTCACCTACTGAAGATATTTCCAGGGCTCCTTGTTGTCCCCAAGATAATGACCAAACTCCTCAAATGCCTGTGAACAAGCTTATCCAACCCACAGCCAGTGCTGCATATGGCCTGAGACAGCTTTGAATATGGCCCAACACGAAGTCATATACTTTCTTAAAACATTATAAGAATTTTTTGTGTGATTTTTTTTTTTTTAGCTCATCAGCTATTGTTAGTGTTAGTGTATTTTATGTGGCCCAAGACAAGTCTTCCAATGTGGCCCAGAGAAGCCAAAAGTTTGAACACCCCTGCTTAGAAGATTCTTATGACATGGCCTTCCTAGTCTCTACAAACTTCTGTCTCTGATATCTTATAATTAAGCCCCATTGTGCTTCTTTTTGTAATTTTCAGTAACGTCCTTACACCTTTACTCTCTCCAAAACTGTTTGTACATCCCATTTCCACCGCCAAAATGTTGTCATCTTCTCCCACTGCTCATTGCTCCCAGGTGATCCTTACGGTCCCCAGGGCTCAGCTGAGACATCTCCTTTAGGACGCCTCCCAGCCCCAATGGTGGGGTTAGAAGCTCTGGCAATATAGTCTGGCAGCACCAAGAACTTCCCACATCTTGACTCATGAAGTGCCATATGATGAAAACGTCTTATCTTTATTCCCTGGGAGCATCTGAGCATCCCAAGTGCTCTGGCCATCCACCAGTATTCACCAAAAGAACAGAAGGAACGTGTAACAGACTTCAAAAATGTACATGTCCTTCTACGAATGTGTTCATCCTAATACAGTTCATGATTTCTGCACAAATATGTTTGTTTAAAATTTATTTATAATGTAAAATATGGATAATAATGTCAGTGTACAACAGAGGAAGAACATTGAATGTGATTCTGAAGGATCTATGTGAAAAGTGCTAAGTAACCATATTATATTTTCTTTTATATAATATGAAGGGGGAAAGCAGTATATAAAATTGTATATTATAATTTGGTAATATTTCAGATAAATATAAGAAAATACAAAAAAGGAATTTGACAAAAGTTAAGTTTTATGCATAAGCATGGGATTGTGGGTCATTTATGTATTTTTCTATGCACTTTTTTTTTAGGGTTGTCCTTGATTCTTCATACAAAGACCCTTAGAGATCCTTTGGGGCTCCAGGCCTCCAGCCCCAACATGTCTAAATCCTGAAGTGAATAAAGTTCTGGCTGTGTCATTATACCTGGGATGAGTCAAAAGTGCTGAGTGTATGAGTGTTCCCCACATCCTTCTAATAAGGATTCTGGTGTTCCTGCCCACACTCACCCTTTCCACCTGCCCTCTGGGGAGAATTCTGCTTTTGCCAGCTCTGTCTTTAGCTCTTAACCTTGTGTAATGCAGAATAAGGAGAAAGGAGTGAAAGGAGAAGAGGCACCCAGATCAGAATTGTGAGGACTTACTGATGGTTAAGAAATGAGAAACAAGAAGAGTCACTGCAGGCAACTTGAGTTATTTTAAAATTTGTTTTTAGGGTGTATTTCTTTTAGGGGGTAGTCTTTGTTGTATTGGGTCATGTGTAGGTCATGTGGATCATGGCTTCAATAAACTTGTGCTTTATTTATTTATTTATATTTTTGAGAAATACTAGTGAATACAAAGAATGGTTTATCCCTGTTTCTTTCTCAAAATGCATCTATGTCAAAGAAAGCAATAATATGAATATGCCATGTCTACAATATTACCTGGATCTGAGGACAACATATGAAAAACTAGAATGAAATACGTAACATTCTAAACAAAAAAACCCTTAGCCCTATTGCCTGTTAGCCATCCTAAAAATGTTGTAAAATATGTCTGAGAATTGAAGCGTGAGGCCAGCTCATTGTGGTTTTGTTTTTCTCATCAGCAAAGAGGACCTAAGTCATTAATATATTGGACAAAGAGTTCTAGTTACCAAGGGATTTCTTACATTTTAGCTAATCTGGGTATTCAGATTAGCCTGGGAAGACAAGGAATGTAACCTTAACTCAATTAGGACATGATAAAACTAGGGTTCAGGAAAGTATTAAATAATTTGCTCGAGGTCACGTGGCCAGAAGGAATTGATGATGATAATGATGGAAAAAATTGTCTAGAATCCAGATGAGCTAAGTATTCCTGAAGCCCTGATGAGATTCACTTGAATAATTGAAGTGCCTTTGATACTGTCAGAGAGTGGGAGTACTTATTAGCTGATTGTCAGCAAGGAAGAAGCTATTTAGATTATTATAGATGTTCAGGCCTGAAAATGAAGGAAATCAGCTTGCTGTTAATTTAACGACTTCATACTGTGATTCCTTAATACTTTGGAATCCCTGTGTCCCATGCCAACAGCTCTATCATCACAAAACACATAGAAAGTGTGACAGTCACTGAGGTAATGTTGGGCATTGATAATGACTCAGAATGGCGAAGCAAGATTTCTGAACTTCTCAGACAGGCTGGAGGAGGAGCAGGCTGAAGATTGTCAAGCCAGGAACTGTGCACCGTTGCCAACAGTAGACTTTACTGTTGAATTGCCTCCTTATACCGAAGTCACTTGAATCTGCATTAAAAAAAAGAAGAAAAACTGTTCTAAAAATTTTTCTAGTTGATGGATACAAAAATACAAAGCAATGCCAATGAAAGTGGTAGCTGACGTTTGTGACCTGTACAGCATGATAATTGCACTCTTTCATCGGTTAAGGTCCATGTGTAAAGCTACACAACAAGAGAAACCCATGCTTATCTCTTCTTCAAATGCATTGCCATCTTAAAATTATTTGGAAAAACTCTTTCACAAAATACATACATTGACAGTTAGAGCCCTCATTAGAACCCAAATATCTGAGGTATGCCCCCTACTGCTGTACTAACTTAGAATTGTCCTTAGATTCTATGTATACCTTAGTCTACATGTAACAGGCGACCTCTCCTCTTTGGGAAGAGGAACCAAGGGTCATTTTGAGGAGATCAAAGTCCATGTTGAGACATAAAACAAGAGGTGGTTATCTGCAGACACCTGGAATACTGAGTCTGCTCATTTCACCGGGCGATCATGAGCCTGCCTCAGACCTTGCTGGATAGCAACACAGATGAAAGAAGCTTGACATTGGTCACTCCACTTCCTGTCTCTTTATTTTGAGGATTTCTATTCACTGCAACTCTTTTCTAGAAGCTTTTCCACCCTCAAAATGATCTCTTCATTTTTTCATGTCCATCTGAATTTATAGTTCTCAAATCTTTACCTCTGATTTCAAGTATTCCTTATGATACACGTTAAATTGTTGTCTTTTATTTATTTATGGCAGAAGCACATGAAATCATATGAATTTACAACCTCTCCCTCCTCTTTCTTCCAAGGAGGAAAGGTCTCCCAAAAGAGCCTTGTTTTACCAAACTCTCAAGAATATCTGGAGAGCTGGGGGTGTATAACCAGCAGATGGCCTGAGAGAAAAGGATAAAGAAAGCCAGAGAAGGAAAGAGAGGAGGGTGTTAAGGGAGTAATAATTTGGGGAAAGGGAAAAAATACCCAAAGAGTATTTTTAGAAAGTTTAGCTTTATGATGTAAGATTTCCACTGTTGTCTTCTGGCAACCACCCTTAGGAAACCTTTAATAGGAATCTTTAACAGGGTGTGTGTGTGTGTGTGTGTGTGTGTGTGTGTGTGTGTGTGTGTGTGTGTGTGTGATGTAACGGTGTGTTGAGACTGACCTTAAGGTGAAAACTTACTGAATACATTCAAATTATACAGTGTTATACAAATTCTCCTACATAACTTCTCATGTGTGCATGTCTTGCCTCTCTAAATTATATACTTCCTAAAGGTAATAATTTGAGGCTCTACAATTATTCTCTATATCTAGCATATTTCCTATCACTGTGTTTTACATATAATAAATATTCATTAAATATTTTATTCCTTGATTGACAGAAAAAGCAAATTTGGTAAGAGTTATACTTTAGTTCAGTGAGAAACCGATATTTTGTAAGTTAGAAGCAAGAATTTCAGCAGAAGGACACATTTTTGTTAGGACTAAAAAGAAAAAGAAAAAATAAAGATACTCAAATGGTTAAGCTTAACTGTGTTCATATTAACCTTGAAAGAAAAGGCTTAGTACTCAGCCTTATGCTAAAGTAACACAATTAAAAGCTCATAAGCCACTATGAGCAATTGGTATCATTACTTTCCAGTCAAATTATCTCCAGGAATTGTCATTACTTTCCATCAACTTCCCAAGCAGAGCAGTCTCTGAGAGGACCCTGTCTCAGGCTTGGAAAAGTGGTCTTATAGCACAGCAGTCCCCAACGTGTTTGCCACCAGGGACCAGTTTTGTGGAAGACAGTTTTTCCATGGACCAGGGTGGGGGTGGGAGATGATTTCAGGATGATTCAAGTGCACTACATTTATTGTGCACTTTATTTGTATTATTATTGCACTGGAATATATAATGAAATAATGACACAACTCACCACAATGCAGAGGCAGTGGGAGCCCTGAGCTTGGGTTTCTGCGAGCAGTTGATTTATGATGGTCTCTGTGCAGTCAATCCGCTCCGCTAATGTGAATCTGTATTTGTAGCCCTTCCCCAGTGCTAGCATCACCGCCTCAGCTTCACTTCAGATCATCAGGCATTAGATTCTCATAAGGAGCACACAACCTAGATCCTTCACGTACACAGTTCACAACAGGGTTCACACTCCTATGAGACTGGAATGCCGCTGCTGATCTGACTGGAGGTGGAGCTCAGGCAGTAATGGAAGTCATGGGGAGCGGCTGTAAATACAGATAAAGCTTTGCTTGCTCACCGGCCACTCACCTCCTGCTGTGTGGTCTGGTTCCCTACAGGCGACAGACCAATACTGGTTCATGGCCTGAGGATTGGGGACTCCCATTATAAGTAGTGAATTGTGGTCGAAAAGAATTTTGAGCAGTGGAACACTGATAAATCATTAACACTGGCTTCAGAAAAAACAAGTCCTGGTCTGTAATGTGTGCCCATTTCCCTGGTATAATCAGTCTAATCACAGTGGGTTTCAAGCTACCAATGTAACATCACTGAGTGCAGAGTTGGAAAGAGATGTGCAAAAGCAGCTCTTCTGAGCCATCTATAGCATTTTCAGCACACCACTGATTCTAAGGCTGTGTAGCCACTCATGGCCACCCAAAGAGCAAATCTGGCAACTGCAGAGGCAGGGTGGGTTTGTGTGTTATTTTTCTTTCCAAAACATGAGGCTAGATTCAAAACAGTTACACGATGCATCAAATATTATTTTTAAAGCAGTATAGAAAGAAACAAATATATGGAATACAAATATAAAGCCAGTCAACCAGCTAATAAAATATACCTTCTTACAGTATTATATTTGCAAAGATTTATCAAATTTCATCACCTCACCAGGCTAATGTGAATGAATGTACCAGGTAAGACAGAACATCAGAATTGCAGGTTAAGACCCTTCAGGTCATTCAGCTAGGTCTTTGGAGGCATGAGATATTATTCCGGTAAACACAAAACAAGGAATGTGCCAGTATCTGAACTTAGGTCAACCATCTGAAGACTTCACCTCTGCTTGGCTCAATTCCTTTTGCATCTCACACCCCTTTAGAACTCTCTTCTGTGTCTTGTTTCCCCCAGGGCCTAAAATGTGATAACATATATGGGTCTAGGGACCCACAAAACTGGGAACAAGCTTAAAACAACAGAGAGCTTATTGCAAGTCAATTTATCTTGTTTAAAGCAGTCTCCTCCTGGTATGTCTGTTGAAAGTGGGAGAGAGTGTGTGGACAGGCACGCACCTCACACCTGCTCTCCGTCATCAATGCATGGCTACTCCCCTCTCAACCTCCATCCGAATCCTTGTACTTACTATAAGGAGAAGATATAGGGATGAGGGCAGCTAAAGGTTCTTACCCATTCTGATCAACTGACCCTTTTCTCACTAATTATTGAAAATACCAAATTTACTGAACTGAGTAAAAATAAAGCCCATGGACATAGTTATATAAATACTAATCATGCCTTTCTTTCAGCCCTAATCTCTGTATAGAGAAGTTCTCAATTGTTACAGCTTTGGTGCCAGATTATATATTTTGCTGCTGTTATAGTCCTGCCAATGCTTTTATCCCTTAAATTCTATTTTGCCTAATATTAATATTATACAAGCTAACATGAATATACTAACTATCATATATTACCGACCTTTTAAATTATTGCTAGTAAATAAATATTTACTTGGTATATTTTTTCTTGTCTTTATTCTCTACATATCTGTATCATCTTGTTTTATACAATGAGCTATCCAGAAAGTATTCAGCCATATAACCATTCTTGTTGTACTGACAATGGCTGGATTTTTTTTTTCTAGATAGCCCTTGTATATCTCTTATAATCAGAATATTTTTGAACTTTGTTTTTTATTAATTCCAGTAGACTCTGTCTTAAACTAATGAGTAGATGTTATCATAACTGTAATTATTATTATATTTGAACTGGTATCTACATCTCATTAAATACTTACATGCCATGCATTGTATGAAGTATTGTTATACAATATCTTACCTCATTTAATTCTTAAAATCTTCTGAGGCAAGTGATTATTCTGTATCTCCATTTTATAGAAAAAGAAATTAACACTGTCTAGCAATTAAATAACTTGTTCTGTGACATGTATTCTAGCAAGTAGCTAAATGGGATTAGAATCCAAGTATGTCTGACGATAAAGCCAGGGCTCTTGACCTTAATATGGTAAGGATAAGAGAATGGCTCCTCATAATAACCTGACATTACTGACTTTATGACCCTAGAGAAGAACCCAAAGGAGGAGGAAGGGCGTGGACTGGGGTTCTGTAGTACTGGTTTCTAGTTAGAGTTTTTTTACTAAGTACCAGAGTGACTTGGGAAGTCACTGAAGCAACCTGATCTTTATTTTCTCCATATAATAGGGTTTTTAACAATTGATTTTTTCCTTGTTTCCTTATGAAGGTAAAAAGTAATGAATCTAAAACATCTTTCTAATACATGAAATATTATGCATTTATATTTTATATATTTTATATTGATTTCAAGCTTCCTTTCCTGTATTGAAACCACGAGGTGTCATAAGCAAAGTTTATATTATTTTTCCTAAGTAGATTGCCTTATGCTTGCCCACGCTAAAGCTCATTTGCTATTTCTCTACCCACACATTTCTCTACCCTCATGAAACCTCATGAGATCTTACTATGGTTTATCCCTGTCAGTTTGACATTTCACTTCCATCTTTAATTTTGGAGAACTCACTTCCAAGTCATTTATCAACCTATTAAATAAAATTACAACATTTTTTTCCATCTGGAGAACTATTTTCTTCTGCCTTTTATTTCCTATTAAGCCAATTCTTGGTGATGTGGGAATAGCTCAGCAGGTTGAGTGCTTGCCTTGTGAAGTTCGGGGATCAAATCCCAGCCCCAGCCCATGCAAACCCATATGATGAACTGCGGTGCACTGATAACTGCCAAGCCCTATGGCAAAAGCTCTTGCCTCCCATGTGGGAGGCCCCCAGTTCAGTTCCCTTCATGTGCAGCCCCACATTCACCTGTGTGAAATGAAACAATGTCACAACTAATGTACAACTATGGAGACTGCTCTGCCCCCCACCCTCTCTCTCTCTATCTATCTCTTTTCCTCGTCTTCTTTCAAGCAATAAAAAATAAATCTTTTTTAAAAAGCCAACTTTTAGCCACAGGAAAACAAATACTACCTCTATTTCACTCCCTGACTGGTGGAGAGTGTATTGACTATTCCACGTTTTTTTTTATCAGCATCCCTTCTCTTATCAAGGAGAAAACATCCTATAATGGAAGAGCTTATTATGAAGCAAACCCTCCTGATTGAATGTCTACTAGTAGCTTGACTAAGGCCAGTTACCTAGCATATTTGAGCTGTGGTTTTCTCATCTGTAAAGGGAAAGCAACCTATTAATCCTAAAGAAAGGATGCAATGAATTTATAATATGAAAGATACAAAATGCCAAGTAAAGTATCTGACACATTGTAGGTTTTTGATAAATACAAATTACAATATCTTTATCAATATCAGAATTCCAAAAGCACTTATCTGAAGTGAAGTAAAAACAAACAAATAAACAAACAAAAAAACATATGTGGACTATATCAACTATACTTCAGTGATGCCAATAACTTACTTTTTCATCTTTATTGCACTCAGATTCAATAAAGGAACAACATGCCTTAATATTCCATGTTGATAGACAATAACTACAAGCAAGTAGACTTCATTTTTTCCTATAAACAGTGGTCTCTTTAAAATTGACTCTGAAGTCTGTGAGGAAAGAAGTGTGGGATCCTGAGTAATGATGGTGAGTGTGAGAAAGCCTGCAGACATGTTCATTCCAAGCCCTGGGCCCATCAGAGCTGTCCTTTACAAACATGGACAAGCTGTCTGTGTGACTCATTGCAACGTTCTGTTCAACCAAATGTATTCCTGACAAATCAGTGACCTGCTACAACTCAAGAGTGGCAAGTCATTGGGAACAAATTTCACATCTCTTTACCATCATATTTCATGGGTGCTAGACAGAGAGCTTCAACCTGAATAGAACTTTTAAGAGGTCTCTGGCTTGAGATTTTCTAGGCTGCATAAATGCAAGTTCTATGTGTGTGTGTGTGTGTGTGTCCAATTAATCAGGGGAAATGGAACCAATAAGAAGAAAGGAAAAGACAAGGGGAGGGGGGTAGATGAAGGTGAGCAGCCGGAAGTCTCATCACTATCTCCATTTACTTTCTTTTAAAGAAGTTTTCCCATCACCACATGTGTACTACCTTGCTAACTTCATCATTCCAGAGTTACACTGTCAGGTTCAATAAATCAGGTTCAATAAACCAACAGCACTCTCTAACTTTCATTGTTGGTAGATAATGATGACATTTCAAACTCCTACACACATATGAGCTTCATTCTCCACATAGATGGTGGTCCCTTTTAAAGCTAACTTGCTAACTGCATATTTCTGTATGTTTCCAGAGAGTTGTAAAGATTCATATTATTGTCATTATATACTACAGGAAATAGAATGACTTCTCCCTAGGAGAAAGAAGTTAAAAGTGCAGCCTATTCTTTCATAACTACGTTTGATTGTGCAGTAGCTTTCTCAATGAGTCACTGAGTCATATCTTCCCAGACACAAATCTGAAAACTCTTTTTTTTTAAATCAGGAGACTGGTATTCTCATATAACATCTCATAATAATGTGCTCGAAGGGCACACTTAAAATATATAAAATGTATATGAGATAAAGTCATTGAGAACTGGAGATATTACAAACCTCCAGCTAATAGGATGGCTTAATAAAGAAAGCAATATGTTGCAGAATAGAAATTCAGACTAAAGCCCAGAATAAAGTTGTTCTCCCACTTCTCATACACCTGAATCTCAATATTCTCGGGTGCTGCCCCCAGGAAAGAATCTTCAACCACATTATTTCAAAACTATTTTATATTTTCAAAACTATAAAAAGATGTTTTGTGAAACAAAGGCATCAAATTTAAAATATGATGAAATCATGTCTGTTATAGATGCCTTTTTATGCCACTGAGTGTGCCATGGTACTGAAAATTCCAGTAACTTCTTGAAAGATGAACACCTTTCTGTTCAGCATTTACTGTGATTTCTCAAATGTTTGTGAAACCCTTATTCTATCAGACCTTAGGGGATTTTCTCCAGTAAAACTATATTTATGTTTCTATTATCTAGAACATATCCACAGGTATTTGTAAAACTATAATAAAAAGTGTTTTGTATTGGTGTGCAACCTTGAAAAGTCTGTTCTCCAAATGAAGACACGTATAAAAATAAGAGAAAAAGGGATAACTTCCCAGTTGAATATCACTCTCAGATAAATACCAACATCATTCATTATTAAAATACACAAAAATAAGTCCTTATTACTTCTTCCTAGTTACTCCCTTCCCACCAAACATTTCTAGGACTCATAACACAGATGTTACTGTGACTTTCCCAGACTCTTACAAACTATATCAGATTCAATTGAACTCCCTGTGGAAGTATAAAGCTAAGAAGACTGTGAATACCTGAAGGGCTTATCATCTCATGGACACCTTTTTTTTTACTTGTCTCACTAAATCGATATAAAATTCAGCTTCTTCCTCAAGACCCACGTGCACACCATTATAGAAAGCTGGCTTCATTGAAGGCTAGAGGAGCATGAGAAAAGGTCACCTATTCAACCTATTTCAAATGATGTAGCATCTCACAGTACATATTCTTGTCCTTAAATATCCATTTGGCCATGTCTACCCTCTCCTGTCAAGGAGGTTTCTCACTCACCATTTCCTCGTGCATTACCCAGACTCCTCTTCTCATTTCCACCCCTGATGCTTCCTGAACCACCCTTTGAATTCTTCCTCCAACTCTTCCTGCAGGTTTGCAGAGCAGTTACAACCACTCCAGGAACTGTTCCCAAATGTACTGATGTGCTTGACAGACATTAGTGCCAATGGGTCACAGGGACACCCACGCCCTTAGAAAGATGATTTGGTTACACACATCATTTTCTCATTACATTGTGTGTATGTTTCCGAAGTTTCAGTTTTCAAATCTCTTTCACTCTTTTTTTTAAGATTTACTTTTATTGTTTTTGACAGCGAGAGAAAGACGGATACACAGAGACAGGGAGAATGGGGAGGGCCCAGAGCAGTCTCCATAGTTGCACATTATCTAGTTTCGACATAGTTTCATTCCACAGGTGGGTGGGGGAGCTGCAGGGCAGGAACTGGGCCGGGGTCCTCCTGCATGGGAGGCACGCTGCCCGTGAGCTGGGGGCCAAACTGGGGACCTCCCACATGGGAAGCTCTCCCCAATAAGAACTACACCCCAGTTCAGCACATAGGTCCCCACAAGCCAGGGCTGGGATTTGATCCTTGGACCCAGGGCTGCAAGGCAAGGGCTTGACCCACTGAGCCGTCCCAGCTTCCCCTCCACTTTTTGTCAGAGAACATCAAATATTTTTGCAGTTTATAAGGCTTCAGTCTTCCATCTTCATGATATAATAAATAAACTTGTTTGCTCCCCAAATAAAAATTGTAGATAAGGATACATTCTCTCTTTCGCAATTTCTGTGATAGTTATATTGCCTGTAGTAAGGCTGGTAGCTATTTTCTTTTTTTAATCGGTTCTGATTGTGCTGCCATCAAGTTTTCCTAAGTCCTGATGAATAAATACAGTTTCATGAGGTTTCAAGAAGCTTAGAAAATCAAGTTATCTCATATTTCAGGGGCAAAGAACTATGATTAATCAATGCCTAACTCTGTCCTAAGTATTGACATCATTACAGCATTAAAGTCAGTATGTAGTTAGTTTTGAGAAATGTTCTAAATATAGATGTTTAATAACTATCTCAGGATATATTAGTGTCATCATTTTTAGTATCAAGTAGCTTTTTGAATAATTAAATGCGTCCATTTAATGGTTATTTATTTATTTATTTTTTCATCCTGGAGTTCATCCTTTTTTCAAATTCAAGTGTCAGAACCAAATTTTAATGTCACTTTCACAGCTCACTCTTAATTGAGAAAAAAAAAATTCAAATGGCCAAAACCTATTATGCCCTAATAGCAACATTTTCAAATTAATGTGCATTTTGCTACTCATAACAGTACTTGTGTTAATAGCTCCATCTCTGTAGCCTGAATTGTTAGGAGAGGCCTCTTTGACTAGGTGACAGCTGAGCTGAGAGGGAAGAAGCTGTCATGGGAAGATAAGAGGAATAGCAAGTACAAAAGTCTTAAGGAGAAAGTGGTCCTGGAATGTTCCAAGGAGTGTAAGAGGCCCGTGTGACTGGGTATAATGAGCAAAGTCGGTATTCAAGAGGCTGTCAGGGACCAGACACCCAGGGTTTTGAAGTCAA
Organism: Craseonycteris thonglongyai; assembly: GCA_004027555.1. Classification (NCBI taxonomy): domain Eukaryota; kingdom Metazoa; phylum Chordata; class Mammalia; order Chiroptera; family Craseonycteridae; genus Craseonycteris; species Craseonycteris thonglongyai. The sequence goes on along the minus strand of PVKE010019016.1, from coordinate 11,991 downwards.
GGTGGGAAGACTGGCCTTGATTGTAAATGTAATGAGAAATGATGGAGAGAGCTAAGCAGAGTAGTGGCATGGATCTGACTCCAATTTTTACAAGATCACTTGGGCTACTGTTGAGGAGAAAGATTGTAGGGCAGCAAGAAAGCAGATCTATTGGGAGGTTACTGCCTTAGACGAGGTAAGAAATGATGGGGCTTGGCTTAGAGTAGGAGCAACTGAGAGCAGAGGAGGGTGGAATGGGGACATATGCCATACATATGTGCACTGCATGACCCCAGTACCAAATGTGTACCAAAACTATACCACATTTTAGGTAGCAACTCATATCCATTTGACATTTTGGCTTATATGTACGGAAACATTGACTCCTTTCAATAATACCAGGTCCCTCTTGAGAACCACTACTTTAAAATATTGCAATAGGGGAAGCCGGGATGGCTCAGTGGGTTAAGTGCTCACTTTGCAGCACGGGGGACTGAGGATCGAATCCCAGTCCCAGCCCAAGTGGACCCATATGCTGAAATGGGGAGTGCCCCTAGTTCAGTTCTCACCAGGGTGAGACCCTGGCCCACTTCCTGCCCTGTGCAGCCCTGCACCCACCTGTGGAATGAAACTATGTGGAAAAACCAATGATGTGCAACTATAGAGACCGTTTTGGGCCCTTCCCCTTCTCTCTGTCTCTGTCTCTGTATCTCTCTCTCTGTCTCTGTCAAAAACAATTAAAATAAATCTTAAAAAATATACATATATATATATTGCAATAGGTATGATGGGAGATACATCTCCACTTTTACATCATTACGTGAACTTTCAGAAAGATTCCATGAACTATTTTAATTTGCAGAATATTGTAGGTAATTCTTTTGCATCGGTGCCTGATGAGGCTTAATTAGTTAATGCTTATAGGGTGTTTCAATATAAAAAATATTTAAATGTCAACTATAACTCTAATTGTATTGTAAGCAGTTAGCTCTGAAGTTGGCTGAGAATTCCTCTTTCAACTGACAGCTATTCTTGAGAGATAAGAAGGCAGAAACAGCCTTTTCTAACTGCAATCAAAAGTCCATCTATCACTTTACACCATTTTCCAGAAAATATAGGAATCAAGTCCCATAGAGAGGTCCTTTATCATCTTCTAGAAAAACCACATCAGATGATCATTTTTATGAAAGAAATGGAAGCTCATAAAAATACCACATTATTTGATATTGTTAGAAAATAAACCTTTCCAGATTACTGTCTATCTTGAACCATCACATCATTTTTAACTAATTTTGATGGATATCTCATTAAATATAGAGCACACTTCCCTACATATATGGGGGTATATTACATATGAATTCATCTTTTTTCCATATTTTCAGGTCATAATTTGAACAATGAGTATCATGTTGTGATGTAATTGAGTGATGCCTCCAAGGACTGTCATGTTCCTGAACATCATTACCACTAAATGGTCTGCCTCTGGTGGTCCTTTTATAGGTTTTCTCTCTTTTTTTTCACTGTTGAGCCATTCATTATGTCATATTGTACTTGTTGTTATTTTTGTTCCAATAATTTCTCATTTGTTATTTTTAATCTGATAAAATCTGGATAGTTAGTTAACAAAAATGTGACCATTATGGGTGAAATAAAGGGTGAGAGGATTCTAAGTGAGAGAGTGAGGCAGCTCTGTTTTGAGTTGAAGTGTGGTATTAGGACCATGAGCTGACCTTAGGATGCTAACATTACTTTATAAATGAGAAAGAACACTGAGAAGGGACATATCTTTACCACCCACTCTCACTGCATTGGTTTTCTTTTGGTGCTTAAATAAATTACCATAAACTTATTGGCTTAGAACAATACACATTTATTATGCCACAGTTCTAGAATCCAGAAGTCCTAATACAGCAAGGCTGGTTCTTTTTTGAGGCTCTAGAGGATAGTTTATTGCCTTGCCTTTTCTGGTTTCTAGAAGATACTGCTTTCCTTGGTTCATAACCCCCTTCCATCTTTAGAATCAGCATCAAAGCATCTTCAAATCTCTCTCTGACTCTCACACTCTGCTTTTGTCATAACCTTTCCTTCTCTAACCCTTTTAGAACATGTGTGATGACATTGGGCCCATCCAGATAATCCAGGATAATCTCCCCATCGCAATGCCCTCAGGTTAACCACATCCGCTTTGTAAGGTGGCATGATCACAGGCTCTGCAAGGGTTTAGCATGTGGGCATCTTTCGGGCTTTTTTGGGGGGTGGCATTATTCTGCCCACACTTGCCAAATGTGAGTCTCTTTAATATTGTATTACACATAAAAATGGGTAGCTGATTATAACTTTTTTAATTACCAAATTTCTTAGACTTGACTTACGTTGTTTAATAAGATGGTCTCTAGGTCCATCCATGTTGCCACAAATGACTGTATTTCATCATTTCTCATCGCTGAGTAGTATTCCATTGTGTAAATGTACCACATTTTCTTTATCCAGTCATCTATCGAAGGGCGTTTTGGTTGTTTCCATGTTCTGGCCACTGTGAACAGTGCTGCGATGAACATGCAGGTACAAACATCTTTAAAGATTAAGGTTTTCAGGTTTGGGGGGTAGATGCCCAGTAGAGGGATGGTCACTTATAGGTGGAATATAAAACTGAAAGTAACAAAGACACAGAGACCTATGGACACACTCAATAGCTAGGTGATTGCCTGAGAGAAGGGGAGGAGGGGGAAGGGAAAGTGGGAGGGGAGGTAGAAGTGGGCACCAGCATTATAAACACACTCGATGGTTTGGTGGTTACCTGGAGAGGGGGGAGGAGTGGAGAGGAAGAGTTGGAGGGGGAGGTGGGAGTGGACACCGGATATATGGTGGTAGTGGGGGAGCTGATTCGGGGTGGTGGGCACATAATGCGATGCATGGGTGATGTGATGTGGACTTGTACATCCGGAAACTGTCTAATTGCTACCAATCAATGTCTCCCCATTAAATTTAACAATAAAAAAAAAAATTTCTTAGACCTAACAATTTAAACATCTTAAGGCTTATTTCCTTTCTGTTTAAGTCAGAATGTAAGGGTTTACCTACACTTCCTGTCAATGCTAGGAGTGTACCTACACTTCCTATCAGGGCTAGAGAGTCACCCACACTTCCAATCCAAGTGTAAGAACTTGGAGGACTCTTTTACTTCTATTACATCCTTAGAAGTCCACCCAGGGAGGATCATCTACACACAGTGGTGACAGTGTTCTTCAGAGTGGATTCTGGAAGTATACCTTCGACTACCTTGTAGAGAGAACTGCATGCTGGGCATGTGCTCCTTCCTTCAGATGGTCAGCTAGCCAGAGGCACCTGTCTCCTTTCAAAGTATATACCTACATGTGCTACAAAGATAGAATGTGTATACCTGTGTTAATAATCTGCATTAATTGCACAATGAGATTCTTCTAAAGTTGAGTAATTAAGAAGTATTTCAGATTTACTCAGAAAGAGGACAATAATCTAGTCATACAAATCTAGAACTACATTTTTACTTACTTACACATTTATGTGCTGGGGAAATAAAGAGAAAACAAAAGAAATAAGATGTCTGCCCTTAGCAGGTTTATCTTCTCATTTGGAGAGACAAATTCACATAACCAAAAATGAATAAATAGATAGGTAAGTAGATAGATAGATAGATAGATAGATAGATAGATAAACAAGCAAACAAACAAACAAACAAGTAAGTAGTGTGATTGAAGATTGTTGTAGGGATCATGAAATAAATAAATAGGTTTGGAGTTGCTGACTAGTTAAGCTTGAGGGAGAGCCTTTTTAAAGCAGGACAAGTAGTCTGAGCTCTGAATGATCAGGAGACAAACATGTGTAGAGCTAAGCAGACTGTTCTAGGTAAAGGGAACAAATGCAAAGATCCTAAACAAGAAAGGACCTGAGCATATTGAAAAAAATAATTAAAAGATCAGTTTGGAGGAAGCCAGGATGGCTCAGTGGATTAAGGACTCACTTTGCAACCCCAGGATCCTGGGATCAAATCCTGGCCCTGCCTGTGTAGACCCATATGCTGAACTGGTATGTGGCCCCCTTCGGTTCTCGCCAGGGTGAACTTCCCATGTGGGAGGCCCCTGGCCCAGTTCCTGCCCTGTTCAGTCTCTCATCCCACCTCCATCCACCTGTGTGGAATGAAATTATGTCAAAACTGATGATGTACAACTATGGAGACTGCTCTGGGCCCTCCCCCCCTCTCTGTCTCTCTCTGTTTCTGTCTCTCTCTCTGTCTCTGTCTCTCTCTGTCAAAAACAATAAAATAAATCTTTTTTAAAAATGGTCAGTTTGACTGGAGCATAGTGGGTGATGAGGTTAGGGGGAGGGGCAACAGGACCAAGACCCAACAGTCCCTGTTGGTTTCAGTTTTATTTGAAGATGAATAGGAAATTGTTAAATTTTCAGGTAGATGAATGCTATGAATAGACTAACATAACATATTAGATTGAACAAGATCATAGGTAGAAGCAGAACGACCACTTATGTAACCAGCACAGATGCCCTTGACAAGGGGTCTGGTACCCATGGAGATGAACCGAAGAGGATGTATCTAAGATCAGGTTCAGAGGTGGAATTAACAGGAGATGCTCATGAATTAGATGTGGCGGGTAAGGAAACTAAAGATTTCAGAATGATTTTTTCTTTCTTTTTTTTTTTTTTGGCTTAATAACTGGATAGATGGTAGTGTCATTTATCACGAAGAAGAAGATCAAAGAGAAAACACACTTGCGAGAGAAAAATTAAGAATTCTCTTTTGGGTGTTTATTATTAAGAAGCCTGTTAGACATACAAGTGGAAATGTCAAGGAGGCTGTTAGATTTAAAGTCTTTAGCAGGAGGAAACTAAAGACAAAATTGTGTTTGCTACAGCACTATCTCTTATGTTAGAGTTTCTCCTTCCCGGGGTATCACTTTTTGTTCATAGAAGTTTCTAACATACTTATCCCATGTCTTGGGGTAAAACAAGTTTGCTACTTGAATGACGAAATGTCCCTGGGTGTTAAGAACATTAAGTACTTGTGGACCCATAAAGCACATTTTCCGCCCCCCTGAGGAAATATTGAGACTCTTACTTGCTAATCCTATCATCATCCCAATAACAAATAAAGAAATTAAAGGAAACCATTCAACAGCCTTTATGTACCTTCTGTGTACGAGACATTTGGTAGTTTGTTCTGGCTACATTCTAAGTACTGTATACATAAGTTCCCAATGATGGTCTGGGGCGTTTATTAGTTCTGGTGACTGCTGCAGACTCTGAAGTCTAAAAGCCAAAATTATCTAATCAGTTTGGAGCAGTTCTTGAAATGCTGTATTTCTCAAGCCCCTAGGTACTGCCAAAGCTGCTGGCTGTCAAATCACACAGTAGCAAAGGAATATACTCAACCTACTTCCTTCTATTTAATCAGGCAAACTTCATGAAACTGAAAAGAATAAATGGACAAGACTTCTATAACCAAGAACAGCCATAAAGGCTGCTGTTTCTTCTGGCTTTCTACAGCATTTTATATTTTTTATTTTATCATGTGCTACTCACTATTGACCACCTTATATTGTCTATTACCGTTTCATGCTGTCTTATTTTTCAAGCAAAACTGAAAATGCCTAAAGATCAAAGACAAAGCTATATTAATTGCTTTGTGTAACAACCCCAACATTCAATCACTATACCATGTGTAAGGTAACTGCCCAAGAAACAATTGCTCCCTAAATAATGGATTTTTGTAAGTAGGAAGTGTGGACTTCTTAGCATCAGTCAGACTCATACAGAGATGGCAATATGACTTTTGTCGTGAAGCTTAAAATTTAAATCAAATACAGTTATAGTTATACTTACATGCAATATATAATGTATACGAGGTCTGTGCAGAAAAAAATCCAGCCATTGGCAATATAACAAGAGTGGTACATGGCTGGACATTTTCTGGACAGCCCTTGTATGTCTGTGTTAATAACCTGGGTTAATTGCATAACAGGATTCTTTTAGAAGCTGGGTGATTGAATAAAGAAGTATTTCAGAGCACCTGGACCTCTAACTGCTTCTCCATTACAAAAGGATTACATACAACTGTACATCTGCATTAAAAACAAATTAAACAATAATCATGAATATTATCCAAAATAATAAACTAACAGTGAGAAGCTGCTTGAAGTGAATTATCGGGAACATTTTCATGATTGTTCTTTAATTAACTGCTCCATAATCTGAAAGCTTCTCTGTCTCTCAGTATGCATGACAGCATAATGTTGTGTTTCCTTCCTCAGAACTCACTCACAGCTGAACGGTTTGTTCAGTATACAATGGAATGAAAAGAGCATGTAGTTATGTAGGAAAACAATCTATATGTGGCTGCCATTTGGACTTCAGTACTGAATTACACACTTCGAGTAAGATGAAGACCATTGTCTGAATGACTGCCATCTCCCCAGGGGCCATGACTTCTACTCCATGCTCACTGGGAATGGAGTTCAGGGCACAATAGCCAGAGCAAGGTCACATCTGAACTCTAGGAATGGCTAGCTCTGATCTCTGTCCGGCAGCAGAGCACAGAGATGCTGCTTTAAGTGGTGACCCCATTCCACTAACAGCCAAGAGAAAGTGTAAGCACAGCTGACTTTTCATTTTTCAGAAGCGTCAATTACACAGTCAGTCATTCTTTCAAAAAACACTTTTAATGCATCTATTTTAGGTTAAGTGCTGTGCTCGGCGTGAAATAAAAATACAGGGACAGAATCTCTTGTTGGGAGCTCACAATCCACTAAAATGTAGCTCTAAGATGGTTGAGGCTTCATCTGGGTTTTTCACACTGTATCCCCCAATCCAAGTGAGTGCTTGGCTTATAACAGGTCTTTAAAAATATTCATCAAGTGGGTGGGTAGATGAATGAATGGATGGATGGATGGATAGATGTGTGGGTGGATGGGTTTAGTGGAGAATGCCGATACAGAATAATTAACTTTTGGTTCATAGAGTACTTTATATAAAATTATACCAAAACTACAACTTATGGAGCCCTCACTAAGCCATGTGCCAGGTATTGTCCTATGAACTCTGCACATTAACTATTTTAATCCTTACAATCACCACTGCACATATGAGAGATGGTGTGAAGAAAGGCCATGCATCGTGCCTAAGCTCACACTGTGTAAGCGATAAAGTTAGAACTCAGAGTTATTATAGGCCTGCTGACTAGAACTATTAATCATGGTGCTATACTGCTCTCTTACACCTGTCATAATAGCCAGGAGCTTCAAAATTGTGGGTCCAAATTTAAAAAAGAAAAAGAAAAAAATAATAAATAATTTTCTGCCATGGGAAATGCTAAATGTGAAAACAAAGGCAATCTTTAGCCTGTTGTTAGATTGCTCTGCTTTCCTCAGTATTTTCCTTCAGTCTGAGCCTGAGGAAGAAGCTGGAAGGAGACCTGAGCTAACTTATCCACTATTTGGGAGAGTCAAGATGACAGAGCTTTCCTCAGAGAAAATTCCAGTTTTCACAAGGAGGCAAAGGTAGATGGGATTTCTTTTTCAAAACAAGCTACCATAGAAAACTTCACTTTTATCAGTTTTTAATATTAAGAATCTGTTACTGATAGTAGAACTGGAGAATGCGGGGAAAAACGTCTTAAAAAGTGGTCCTTTTCAGAGAAGATGGGATAGTTCTATAGGTTGAGGGCTTGCCTTGCAACCACGAGTTAGAGTCCCGGCTCCAGCCCATGCAAACCGATATGCTGAACTGCAGTGCAACTGGTAACCACTGGGATGGTGGCGAAGGTTCTCGCTTCTGGTTTACAAGGCCTCCGGTTCAATTCCTGCCCTGTGCGATCCCACATCCACCTGTGTGGAATGAAACTATGTCACAACTAATGATATACGTCTATGGAGACTGCTCTGGGCCCTTCCCCCTTCTCTCTCTCTCTCTCTCTCTCTCTCTCTCTCTCTCTCACACACACACACACACACACCTTCTCTCAAACAATAAAATAAACCTTAAAAAAAAGGTGATCTTTTTCATTGAAATAATTTCCAAATATTACAATATACAATTCAATATTAAATGACAAATGAAGAAGCATATATGCCATAAATATTTGGAATGAATCACAGACTTTGAATTCTGAAGACTTCCTTCCTCTCCAGATTACCCACCACTTAGCTTCGGAGGTGATTGAAGAATGGTGGGTGTGTTGGGGAAGGTCTGTGTGGAAAGCAGAAGTGGGGGATATTAAAAAGCCAGAGAGGGGATGCAGGGATAGTTCAGCAGGTTGAGTGCTTGTTTTGCAGTCCCAGGGCCTGGGTATTGAGTCCCAGCCCAGGCCCATGTGGACCCATATGCTGAACTGGGTTGTGCCCCCAGTTCAGTTCTCACCAGGACAAGCTTCCCATGCAGGAGGACTCAGTTGGTTCCTGCCCCGCACAGCCCCATATCCACCTGTGGAATGAAACTATGTAGAAAACTAATGATGTGTAACTATGGTGACTGCTCTGGGCCCTCACCTTTTTCTCGGTCTCTCTCTGTCTCTATCTTTCTCTTTCTGTGTCAAAAACAATAAAAAAATAAATCTTAAAAAAAAAAAATAGAAAAAGAAAAAGTCAGAGAGCCCCCAGAGTGATGAGCATTTGGCATAATCAAGGAGAGACAGGCTTATAAAGAGACGTGGGACAAGATGCAAAATAAATTTCACCCCTCTTAATGTTTTGCAAAGGACTGACCACCGTATCTTTTTAATCCCCTTTTCTACACTTCTAATCAAATGCTAAGGCATTTCTGACTTTCTATTCAACTCCACAGATTCCCCTCCTAGAGTAGAACAATAAACATTTAAAGGATTTTTTTTAATACTATCATATATATATATATATATATACATTTTTTTTAACTGAACTGGGGGCCTCACCGCATTTGGGAAGCACACCCCAGTTCAGCATGTGGGTCTGCCTAGGCAAGAGCCGGGATTCGATCTTCGGTCCTCGGGGCTTCAAAGTGAGCGCTTAACCCGCTGAGCCATCCCGGCTTTCCCCAACAATAAACATTTAGGAGTATGTGTCTCAACCTTGCATAATAGGTCAGAACCAGTTGTGCCAGGGAATAGAAAAGGTGTTTAATAAAAACACTTTAGAGCAGTGGTTCTCAAAGTCTTTCCCAGATCAGCAGCACTCAAGCTCAGGGGTCTGCAAATGTTTTTTTATGAAGATCTGGAAAATAAATATTTTAAGCTTTGTGGGCCAAGAAGAAAAATTGAGGATATTATGTGGGCACTTATATAACCAGAGAGAAAATCAAAATTCAGCAGTTGCATTGATGAAATTCAAACTATAATAGTATATTTTCAATAATACAGATCTACTAATGAGAAAAATGTAATTCTGTTGGCTAAGGACAGCATTTCATTTCATTAGTGTTCAAAATTAGTGTTTCCTATCATGGAATCAATTGCAAGGGTTCATCTGTAAGAACTATTATTAGCATGAAGGCCTTAAAAAAATACGTAGGAACACAGATGTGACCCTGTAGCTAGACCTGGGAACTTGAGAAATGAAAATTATAAGGTTCCACTCCAGACCCACTGAATTAGAAAACCCGGAGGTTGGGCCAATATCTTGAGATTTACTGAGGCTGGTGATAAAATAATTCTGGTTTCAGACTGTGAAATTTAAATCATAATAACTAGGCTCAAACCCCTATTTATTAATCAAAATAGGAACCATTATAATCAACACCTTTTTTTGTCAATGATATAAAGTTTGTGTATTTCTTAGCATAAAAATCCACTCTTTGGGATTCAATGAACTCTTGGAAAGCATTGTCTGCATCCTGCTGGTTGTGGAAACATTTTCCCTGCAAAAAGTTGCTGAGATGCTTGAAGAAGTGGTAGTCAGTTGGCAAGAGATCAGGTGAATATGGTGGACGAGGCAAAAACCTTGTAGTTCAATTCGTTCAACTTTTGGAGCATTGGTTGTGTGATGAGTGGTCAGATGTTGTCGTGAATAATAATTGGGCCCTTTCTGTTGCCCAATACCGGCTGCAGTTGTTGCAGTTTTCAGTGCAAGTCATTGATTTGCTAAGCATACTTCTTGGATGGAATGGTTTCACCAGGATTCAGAAACTATATAGTGGATCAGAGAGGAAGAAGACCACCTGTAACCATAACCTTTTTTTTTTTTTTTTGTGCAAGTTTGGATTTGGGAAGTGCTTTGGAGCTTCTTCTTGGTCCAACCACTGATCTGGTCATCATCCGTTGTCATCAAATCCAGTTTTTGTTGCACATCTCAATCCAGTCAAGAAATGATTCATTGTTGTTGTATAGAAGAAGAAGATGACACTTCAAAACAATGATTTTTTTAGTCAGCTCATGAGGTACCCACTTATTGAGCTTTTTCACCTTTCCAATTTTCCTCAAATTCTGAACAACCATAGAATGGTTGACATTGAGTTCTTGGGCAAAATCCCATGTAGTTATAAGAGAATCAGCTTTGAAGATTGCTCTCACTTGGTCATTGTCAACTTCCAATGGCCATCCACTATGCCCCTCATTATCAAGGCTCTTGTCTACTTTGCAAAATGAACCACCACTGAGCTGTATATTTGTTAGCAGTTCCTAGGCCAAATGTATTCTTGATTTGCGAGTTGTCTCTGTTATTTTATGACCCATTTTGAACTTGAATAAGAAAATCACTTAAATTTGCTTTTTTTTTAAATATCATTTCCATAGTATAAAAGAAATACAAAATAAACAGCGAGTAATAAGTCATTAGCAGAAAACATAAATCAAGAAATGCGCATTGAAATGGTGTATAACAGGGAAGCCGGGATGGCTCAGTGGGTTAGGCGCTCACTTTACAGTGCAGGGCCCGAGGATCGAATCCTGGCCCCGGCCCGTGCGGAACCATATGCTGAACTGGGAGCTCCCCTAGTTCAGTTCTCTCTCTGTCTCTGTATCTCTCTTTCTCTCTCTCTCTCTCCTCTGTCAAAATAAATAAATAAATAAAAATATATTTAAAAAAGAAATGGTGTATAACATAACCACATTTATTTTAAAATGTATTCCAATGTCAAATGGCAAATTTCAACCATGCACAAATCATGATTAATTTTGCGCATTGCCATAATTTTAATGAACTTGGAGAGTGTGTATGTGTATATATATATATAATATATATTTAAATAATCTTTTGGGTCTTAAACAACTTATTTAAGAAACATGGCACATCCATGTTGGCTCCTAAATGTTTAAGCAGAGAAGCAGCAACTCCTCTGGGAAGAGGTTCAAAGTCTATAAGGAGAAAGAACTTCTATCCAATGTCAGACTCTCAGACACATTTTTCTTGGTAGGTAGCCCTAGTGATAAGAAATGAAAGCTGTAATTTTTCTCCTTATCAATTGCTATATGAGAGCTACCTCTGGCTAGTGAAAAATAAATGAAGCTATAATATAGGTACTAACATTATTTCTTGATTGAATTGGTGGTCTTGATGCTATACTCATCTCACACAATTCATAAATAATATTTTTGTAGAAAACTCAAGAGGGAAGAAATATAGACTGTTACTGGGTTAATTCTCACTCTGACTCATCTCTTTGTCTCTAAAATGCTGCCTCAATTTCTCCATGTGTATAAAAGAAAATAATAAATCAAACCCCACTGACAGAGTTGTCTTGAAAATAAACTTAGGTTTGTGAAGGTCCTGCAGGTGACAAATGCTGAGAATCATTATTAGATATTATTGTCCTAACAAGCTGACAAGATGATGCTTATGCTGACAAAAAGAGTACAGATAACCTATTATTCATGCAATATCTCCCCTGTGGCTAAATTGACTGCTTTGCTGTCATCTGAAACCTTTAGGCATACTAAATTTTTTGCTAAAAATTCAGATAGGTCATTAGAACCATCGGTCAAAATGTCTGCAAACTGTACCCACCATTTATCAGATCAGTTGAGCCACAGGAAGTTGGACCTCAAAGGAAAATGAA
>PVKE010019015.1:0-28916 GCA_004027555.1 Craseonycteris thonglongyai | reverse complement strand
TCTCTGTCCCCGAACCGCTGCTTCCCTTTCCCTCTCCCGCTCTCCCCTTTTTTCTCTAACCTTTGGGTGTTGTTCCGTGTTGTGTGGTTCTCTTAGTTGAGGTTTCTTCTCAGGGTTTCCCCTGTGGATTCCCCTCTGTTCACAAGGCCCTTCCCAGGCAGTTATCGGCGTTCTCCTCTCATGCCGCCATCTTGGATCTTGTTTTGTTTTTAAAATAAAGTTTATATTCTTTCACCAAAAGAGTGAAGTGCTGGAAAGTAAAGAAAGAAATCTAATTTTCCACCAAGAGCTAGAACCACCTCTCATATTTTAGTGCTTCTTTTTTTCCTTTGAAATTTTTAGTGTTTCATTTTTAATATGAGTGAATCAAAATAATAAAAGCAATATGGCATATTCTCATCATTTTAAAAACATTGCTTTCTGATTTTAAAAGCCTACTTTTATCTCAGCATAGAAGTCAGGGAGAGTTGAGGACTACGAAAGAAAATTGAGAACTCAATCACCCAGAGTTACATGTATTTTCTGGAAGGTTATTTTACTTACAGTTGATAAAGGATATGTAGTAGTTTTAAAGTGTAGTTTTCACGGGTCTGTTTACTGCTTATACATCAGTGTGTCTCAAACTGTAGTCGGTGGACCATCTGCATCCAAACTCCTATAAGCTTGTTGAAATGCTTATTCTTGGGCCCCACCCCAGGCCCATTGAATTAGGATCTCCAGTGGGTGAGCCCAGGATTTAGCATTTTATAACCTCCCCAACTGTTCCTTACAGCAAAGTTTGAAAATATGATCAAGGTGGAAAACATATAAAGAGGAACTTAGGTACAGATATCTGTTTATTTTTTTTGAGTATTTTATTTATTTTATTTTATAAAGATTCATTTTTTACTGTTCGAGAGAAGGTGAGAGAGAGAGAAAGAGGTGGGGAGGGCTCAAAGCATTCTCTATAGTTGTACATCGTTAATTGTGACATTGTTTCTTTCCACACAGACGAATGTGAGCCAAGCAGGGTAGGAACTGAATTGGGGGCCTTCTGTATGGGAGGTGAGAATTTTCACGGGGTGACTTGGCAATTAGCAGCTGCGCTGCAGTTCAGCATATGGGTTTGCATGGCCCAAGGCTAGGACTCCATCCCTGGACCTCGTGGTTGCAAGGCAAGTGCTCAATCAATCAACTGTGCTATCCAGGCAGCCTTTTTTTTTCTTTTTAATAATAAAAATTTCCAATTAAATGAATCAAACTGCTGAGATTATATTCCAAAGTGAGAAAACTAAAATTTATTAAGCTATGATGTGACTGGTATTTTGCACATGCAACCTGAAGTTTTCCAGGACTCTGAGTAAAATTAAGTCCCATTTAAATTTTACTTCACTCTTTGTATGTCTGAACTGCCTCTTTAACCCTTCCCTGTGTTAGTGTTTTGTCTGTGCTCTTTGGGAGCATTTGATGTTGACACTTTACTAGATTTACCACTACTTCCTTTGTCTGTTATTTTTTCTTGTCTTTCTAGTTTCACTGGTACCTTCATTTGTTAGGATTACTCTAGAAAAACAGAACCCAAAAGCTGTATAAATAAAAAGAGATTTACTAAGAGGAATTGGCTCATGTGATTACGGATGCTTGCAAGTGCCAAAATCTGCAGGGTGAGTCAGCAAGCTGGAGACCTAGGAGAGCAGATTGTATAGTTTCTGTCTGAGTCCAGAAGCCTAAAATGAGAACTGATGGTGTAGTTCTAGTCTGAAGGCTGGCAGACTTGAGACTCAGGAAGAGCTGATGTTTCAGTTTAGTCTGAAGGCAGAAGAAAACTGATGGCCTGGTTTGAAGGCTGTCAGGCAGGAGAAAATCCCCTTTCTCAGGGAGAGTTAACATTTTGGTTCTGTTTAGGCCTTCGACTGATTGGGCGAGGCCCACCTTTATTACGGAAGAACAATCTGCTTTATTCAGTCGACCAATTTAAACATTAATCCCATCAAAAACATCCTCACAGAAACATCCAGAGTAATGTTTAGCCAAATATCCAGACATCAAGTGGCCCCGTCATGTTGACACATAAAAATTAACTATCACACCGTACCTCCCCTATTCAATTCAGATGGTACATATAGTATTATATTAATAAATTAAATAGTTTTATATTATAACTTGATTATCAGAGATTGCAGATTGTTATTATTCAAATGCTAATTTAGACTTTTCGGGAAAAACATTCCACTTTCTCAACCTAAACTTAAATTCAGTAATTAAGTCTAAATATGAAGGAAGAGGTCATTTGGTGGAAGTATGTTCTAGTACTTAAGTGATTTTTCTTTTATTTTTTTCAACAAAAACTACTGCCTTGAGCGATTCTTTTATTATTTACCCATGTTATTTTATTTATGTCAGCTTCTTCGAAACAGGATGTTTGTTCATTTTTGTTAAATATTTCCTATGTGCAGTCAGTCTAAGCCAGGGATGTTTATCTAACCTTTTGGCTTCCCTAGGCTACATCAGAGGAAGAAGAATTGTCTTGGGCCACACGTACAATACACTGACACTAACAACAGTGGATGAGGTAGAAAAAAGTTCACAACAAAAACATCTCATAATGTTTTAAGAAAGTCTATGAATTTACGTTGTACTACATTCAAAACTGTCCTGGGCCACATGCCACCTGTAAGCCGTGGATTGGACAAGCTTGTGCCTAAACACTACAGATGCTCCTATGAAAGGCCTGGGATTGCAGACTAGTTGTGAAATAGACACTAAACAAATCATTACAGTAGACTTTCTGTTAGCTGGAACTCAAGCAACCAGCACTCTCAAGAAACCAGCAAAAACAAATTAAAGAAGTAATACTACATTTACCTGGCATGAGTGCCTGTTAACTGAAAGTCTGCTTAATTTATCCTTCATCTACCAATTCCCTTGGGTGCCGCTTAAATGAAAGTCTACAATATAACTTATAAGTAACTTCTTGTAACGCTTGTGGTCTGGAAGAAAAATACAGGATTGATGTATATGTAATAGAGCCTCTGTCTAAGAATTGAGGGCTTGGAAGTTGTGGAAATTTCCTCAAGCTGAGACAATAGAGGATGATTTAGAGTTAGTTTCAGATTGAGTAGAAATAAAACTATTTCAGGCAGAGAAAACAGAATTTGCAAAACCTCTGAAGTGGGAAAGAGCTCAGAGTGTTGGACTAAAAGAAGTCTTAGTGGCCAAAGCCAAATGCATACCATGCATACCATGCATACCATGCAGCCTTTGTTGGGGACTTGGGATATTTTCCTACTATAAATAGGATGCCTCTAAGCATTTTAGGCAGAGTGTGCTGTGTGTGGATGGATGTGTAGTTGAGAAGGTCACTCGGGGTGCTCTGTGGAAACTGGAATACGGAGGACTACATGGAATAAGGAGATTGTTCAGAGGTGGATGATGCTGGGTGTAGGCCAGAGGTAGGTGGTGATGGGCAGCCGTGGATACAGTCAAGCGATATTGAAGAGACAGAATTGATGGACTTGGATGTGGCTGAGAGAGAGGAGACATTAAAAATTACTCTCTATTTTCTAGGATAACTAACTAGGGCAAGCTTGTCCAACCCATAGCCCACAGGCTGAATGCAGCCTACAATGGCTTTGAATGTGGCCCAACACAAATTTGTAAACTTTCCTAAAACATTATGAGATTTTTTTCACCACCCTTTATTTAGGTCATCAGCTATTGTTAGTGTTAATGTATTTTATGTGTGGTCCAAGACAATTCTTTTTCTTCCAATGTGGCCCAGGGAAGATGAAAGGTTGAACACCTCTGAACTTGAGGAATGCTATTGCCTTTCATTGGGAGAAGGTATACTGGATAGGCAAGAACCCTGAGAGGGAAGATTTTGAGTTCAATCTGGATTCAGGCTGTTGGCAGGCCTTCCAAGTGCAATACTATCAACTGGACAGTTTGGAGTGAGTGGACAGGTCTGGGTTATTGGTATAGAGAGGCTTTGGTTTTGACCCAATCTGAGCAGACTTATTTCTAGAATGAAAACTACCATGTGTGGAACTCTGCCTGCTTTTCTGCCCGTTTGAGTTGATAGTGATTTCAGTCTCCTGGTGGATTTTGGAAGAGAGAAACTAAAGATGCTGTAGAAGTGGGTGAAATGAAGGTGAGGAAAGACCAAAAACATTCTAAGTGTCTCAAAACATATTCAAGCAAAGCAGTGGCAGCTACACAGCCTTCTTGATGGTTCAGGCCCTATACATTCAACCTAGGAAATGATCATGTAGAAATTGTCCTTCTGCATTCTATTCAATAGGCCAGGCCATTTTGTTTGCAATTTCATTAGACATATCGAAGTTGAAATGATTCCCAGTCCTAAAATAGTTTTCACTAGCAGTATGGGTTTTTATTTTCTTCTGGTATTGCGTAGCATATTTTAGGGGAAGTTCAGAAAGCTGAATCAGAGGTCGCCAGACAGACATCATTTTAAACTGGTAGTCAAATTTCTTACTTTCTGATTAAAAAAATTTTTTTTATTTGGTTTATTCTGCATAAATGTATCATCATTATCTTGTTTAGGGCATTTTCTTTAAAATATATTCAAACATATATGGGAAAATGATACTGTATTTTATTATTATTTTTTTATTTTTTGTGTTTTCTTTTTTTTTTATTGTTAAATTTATTGGGGTGACATTGATTGGTAACAATTAGATAGTTTCCAGATGTACAAGCCCACATCACATCACCCATGCATCGTATTATGTGCCCACCACCCAGAATCAGCTCCCTTTCCATCACCATATATCCGGTGTCCACTCCCACCTCCCCCCATCTCTCCCTTTGCCCCTCCCCCAGCCCCCCAGGTAACCACCAAACCATTGAGTGTGTCCATAATGCTAGTGCCCTCTCCCACCTCCCCTCCCACTCTCCCTCTCCCCTTCTTCCCTTCCCTCAGGCAATCACCAAGCTATTGAGTGTGTCCATAGGTCTCTGTGTCTTTGTAACTTTCAGTTTTATAATCCACCTATAAGTGAGGTCACATGTTTCCTGATTCTTTCAGTCTGACTTATTTCGCTTAATAAGATGGTCTCTAGGTCCATCCATGTTGTCACAAATGACTGTATTTCATCATTTTTTATCGCTGAGTAGTATTCCATTGTATAAATGTACCACATCTTCTTTATCCAGTCATCTATCGAAGGGCACTTTGGTTGTTTCCATGTTCTGGCCACTGTGAACAGTGCTGCGATGAGCATGCGGGTACAAACATCTTTAAAGATTAAGGTTTTCAGGTTTTTGGGGTAGATGCCCAATAGAGGGATTGCTGGGTCATATGGTAATTCCATTCGTAATTTTTTGAGGAATCTCCATACAGCCTCCCATAGTGGTTGTACCAGATACTGTATTTTAAATAGTATCTTCCAAAATTTAAAGTCAAAAAATTAAAAACTCAACAGAAATGTAAAATTAAGAATTTAATAAAAACAAGAAGAACTCAATATGTTCTTTAACGTTTAAAATTTATACTTTAATCCATAGTTAGCATGAATGGGGTTTCTATTTTTTCCCATTAGATAATTTAGGACCCAAAATAAAAAGAACAACAACAACAACAGTAATAGCAATATAATGGACGATTATGTTTTCTTCAAACCAGGGAATTTATTGTAATGTTTTAAAAACAAAAGTCTTGGTATTTATAGAGCAACAATACAACTATATCTGTAGCTAAGGATTTTTAAATATTTATTATTCAGGTAGTGTTTTTTCCTGCATATCAAGAGTACTCAATATAGCTTTCAGTATAATTCATAATTAGTGTCTAATTCAGTCGATTGGGAGATAGATAACATGAGGCTGAAGTGAGTGGAGTTTTTGTAATGAAAACACAGCAGATCATACTTTATTAATTTCCCCTGTTTTCTTGCACTGTCTTATTTTTTATGAACCCTTGAAAAACTTTATTTTCATTATAGTATGCAAAATATTTTGGGGCATCAACAGAACATACTCATAAGCACTATTTTAACCAAATGTTAAGTTAGTCTTTTACTATAAACACAAACTATCTATTATAGTTTTTCATTTGTATTGGTAAAATCTCTCCTCCCTCTCTCCTACCTTCTCTCCATCCTTCTTCCCTTCCTTCCTTCTTATCTCCCTCCTTCTCCTTCCCTTCCTCCTTCCCTCCATTTCTCCCTCTCTCCATTCCTTTCAGGTACCAGACTCAATGCATTTGGCCAAAGTATGAGGATATCTATAGCATGATGTTGCTCCTTAAAAGACCCACATCTGATCTTAAAGGACAGATACACATATACATAATACAAGAGGGTGAATAAAGAGATGGAGTGAGCTGAATGTATACTAACTATGGGGTTAGCCAGCTTCTGTATACCAAACTGAAAAACTGGGTTTATGACATGATTTTGGCAGGGTTAGAGGAGGAGAACTGGCCAGATGGAAAGGGCTCTTTGAAATCACCTTAGTGACTGGATCAAGTAATTTGCTAACAAAATTCCCAACGTGGTACTAAGCATGAGGAGTTTCATGATTGAAAAATTTTACGAGTAAAATTAGAAGCTATTAAAAGCAACATTCAGATCCAAATGACTTCACTTAAGCAAAGGCCAAATGCCTTTGTGGATCCTAGTTGCTGATGTAAATTGCACTCAGAGACGAGTCAGGAGCCAGAACAGACTGGGGCCCAGTTGTTCCTTGCATGAAGCCAATACCTCTAAGTGAACCAGCTGCTCCGCTCAGAACCTCTTAACACTTTGAGCTGTGTTCAAGGGTAGCTTCGAGGGGTGAGCATTTAATCTTGGCAGTGGTTCACTCAATAGTATCATAGATTCCAGGTGAAAATGTGGTATAGGTCAATAAATTGGGAAACATTGAGTGAAACAGTTAAACTGACTTTTTACTGCAGGACTTCCTTAAGATTTTTAACACTTTAACATGACTTGTGAACTTAAAGAATATTTTCTGGATAGCTCAACAGGTTAAGGGCTTGCCTTGCAACTGTGAAGTTCAGGTTTGGAATCCTGGTCCCAGCCCGTGCAAAACCATATATGCCCCCAGTTTGGTTCCCACCCCACGTGCCCCCACATCCACCTGTGCGGAGTGAAACTATGTCACAACTAATGATGTACAACAACTATGGAGACTGCTCTGGGCCCTCCCCTCTTCTCTCTGCCTCTCTCTCTCACCTTCTCCCAAACAATAATATAAATCTTTAAAAAAAAAAGAATATTTTCCAAGTTTATTTGTCTAGTGAACCTTTTCTTCCTTAGAGCATCTTCTAAGTATTGCATTCAAAATACACTTTGGGAAGCATTCTATTGGACTCGTCTTCAACAATAAACTGCAGCTGGCATAACAACATAATTTATTATCCAAAGTGGAGTCTTTGAGAATATTCAGAGACTATTAATAATTATTATGCTCAACAACAAGCACAAACTAGGACTGTCTTGGGCAAAATGGGATACTGGTATATGATCCTCCTAGTTATGGATAATATAGGATGTGGCAACAGTAGTTATTATCCTCTGGATGTCATAAAAGCAACAGGACATAAGTAATTTGAGTTAGTTCAAGTCCTCTGAGAATCGGGTCCCAAGATGACCTTCAATATGCCAGATATTTACTGGGCAAACCTCCCGTGAGGTATGAATGGGGAGGGAGCAGGAGAAGATAAGTAGTACTTCAGACTGAAATATATGTAGATCTGATACCCGTGAGAGGAGAGAAGGAAGGAAGGAAGGAAGGAAGGAAGGAAGGAAGGAAGGAAGGAAGGAAGGAAGGAAGGAGGGAGGGAGAGAGGGAAGGAGGGAGGTTCAGGAAGGGAAGGAGAAGGGAGGGAGAGAAGGAGTAGGAAAGGAAAGGGAGGGAGGGTGTGAAACAGGAAGGAACAGAGTGAAGAGAGAGGAATAGATGAGGATTGGGTAAGAAGAGCCTCCGTTGCAGTAAGTTCTGAGAAAGACTTCACCAGGCTGATGGGATCCCAGCACTGGCTTCTGCTAGGAGAGTCCTACAGAGGCCAGGAATGGACTGGCTCTGGCACCTGCCCTGTGGGAAGCATGCATGGGAAGGTTGTTGGATCCCAGGGGTTGGCCACTAGAGGCTCCCTATACAGGTTCACTTGAAGCAGACCCGAGAAGCTCATCTCGCAGCCACCACCTATAGGCCAATTTGCCAACAATTGAATACTCTTTGCTGAATTACCATTATAATTATTTCAATCCTATTGTTTGGCTCTGGCAATTGGTCTTTGGCCTACGTCTCCACAGTTCAATAGAAGAGGCTGACTTTTTGTAAGTGAAAAATCCCTAGGGCTTTTGAAAGACTCCTACCCCAAGTAGGCATCCAGTGAAAGAGGTGTCAGATTGCCCCCAAAAGGTGCAGCTCATCAGGAGAAATTCATTTGTGAACAGTGGGGAAGATTCCACCCTGAGCTTATATGCAATCTTTTTCCCAATTATATTAGCATAGATGTGCTGTTAACACGGTGGCAACACCGTCATATCTCCATGGTTTATGGTGACATGCATGATTCCTATTCTTGGTACACACCAGCAGAGAGAGGAGAAAGCAGGATTTCAGCAGTTTTGAAGTCAAGGCTCAAAGCCTTCCATGTCCCCGTGTTGGCTATTAAAACAGGGAGATTTCAGGGCACTCTCTTTGACAACCTGTGTCTTATCAGAATTGACAACCTTCACAGTAGTTTGCTCTGTTCTCTTCTGCAGCTAGTTGGAAGTAGAGATGGATTTTGACCCAGAGGAGCAAAATGTAGCATTTGTCTGTGACTGTATTCCTATGCCAAGATAATCAATTGTAATTATGCTTCTGTGATGGTTAATTTTATGTATCAACTTGGTTAGGCCATGGTACCCAGAAAGTTGGTAAATACTGTCTAGTTGTTGCTGTGAAGATATTTTTAGATGTGATTAAATCACTAGAGACTGAGTAAAACAGATTACTCTCCATAGTATGGGTGGGCCTCATTCAATCAGTTGAAGGCTTTAAGAAAAAAAGTCTTGAGGTCCCCTGGGAAAGAGGAAATTCCACCTCCAGAATGGCTTAGACACAAGGTGTAAACTCAACTCTTCCCTGTGTCTCTAATCTGCTGGCCTACTCTGCTAACTTGGATTTGCAAGACCCCACAACTATGTAAGCTAATTTTTTAAGATCAGGTTCATTCTATCTATCTATCTATCATCTATCTATCTATCTATCTATTTATCTATCTATCTATCTACACACACACACACACACACACACACACACACACACACACAATTGATTCTGTTTTTCGGGAGAACCCTTACTAATATAGCCTCTTATAAGAGAAGAGCCATGACATGCAGTATTCTAAGTCGTATTTAATTCAATGAGTTCGTTGTTGAAAAGTGTTATCTGCACCTCTCCCCTCCCATGTCTCATTCTAATCTATCTATCAAATCTCTGTGAGCACTTGGAAAAGTGCTGTGGCTAGTCGGGTATTCTTGTCATACACTCCTCTTCTTGTCATTTTATAGAAGCACATATATCCAGGAAGTTAGAAATGACTATTTGCAAAATTCGCTTCCTTTTCCTAAAATTTTAATGGGTGAGAAACCTAAGAAACTTACACTTGTACTTTTAGAAGCTGCCACTTGAAGAACCTTGTCCTTGGGGAGACCTGTCAAGCATTTCTGTCTCATTATCTCCCAGAGTTTGTCCCAGTGGAAAAGGAATATGGACCTTAACAGTCTACCCATCCTCCCACCTCCTCTCCTTGGAGTCCTCCTTGAATTCAAAACAAGCATGAGATCAGACTTTGAGTGAGAAGTATTTTTTTCCTTTTTCCTATGCTTCTTTTCTGTAATTTTTTTGGTTCTAAAAAAGATTTGTCCTAGAGGCAAGAGAATTTTCGGACAGTGTTTTAGAGATCAATTAAAAATACGCATTTTCTGTGTCTTTAGTATTGAGTAAAATGTAGTTATTTACTGTTTGCCCTTTTCTCAGCAGGGCCCTCATTACTCAGATGACTGAAAGCTCTGTCCTTTCACCTTTCTTTCCAGATATTCAAGAACTTCTTTCTGCTTCTCTAAGGAGCAGCAGTTTAAGGAGCAAATGAATTTGCACATTTAATTTGTCATTTCATAACTGTAAAATAGAACTATCTAAAAACCTGGGGAGGTTTTCATTGTCATATTATTATCATTTCATTCCACAAGACTCGCTTAACACCAGCAAAACTAGTCTCATTCACCAGATGGGGCAGATGCTGGAAAAATTCCAGGTAGAGGCAGATTACAGTATTCAGAGGGCTTATCAGCCAAGTGTCAGGCAAGCTACTAATTGGGGGGTGGGGGTGGGGGTGTTAAAAAAGCGTTAGAGTACCCCAGAAGCCTGTCCTGGCTTGGTGAGGGGTAACACCTTCACCAATTATTTTTGGAGCCCTAATTGTGGACCCTTAGAGTGAGGGAAGTCTATTACAGCTAGCAAGGCCTCCAGCTACTACTCAGATGGTTAAGAGGAAGATTAGAATTTTCCAGGCAGTTCATTAGCAACAAGACAGGACCTTATTCCAAGAAGAGCTAAGATCCCGGGCAGGTTTTCCAACTGGGAAATAAGGTCAAGATCACTTAGCAGCTATGGAACACAGACATCAGAGTGTTGTTATGCCCGAGCTGGAGCTCTTTAGATTTCTTCTAAGGTCACTGTGGTCACTAGACCTCATCATGGTAAGATTAAGATGGCACAGGTTAAGAACCAAGCAAGGTTCACTAGTCACTTTATATTGTCTCTTGCACCAGCTATGACCCAAAGTAAGTGAGAAATTAGGTGCTGTTTTAAGTCAATGTCATTTTATGATTCAAAGTATTTCTTGTGATCCATCTATTCCAATATTCTAGGTGGAGTTTTGTCTCTGGAAAAATTTTAAAATGATCTAGGTACAAACATTCCTTCTAGTGTTTGACTCTCCATGATGACATGTAATAGAAGATGGATAGAAGATGATAACGAGAAGGCTAGATAGCGGAAAGGGTTTGTTTGAGGGTATGAAAAAATAAATGGTTGGGGGCATAAACCTGACCCACTTCAGAGTTACACTGAATGCTGGAATAGATGTGACTGCTACAGAATCTATATTCCACATTTTCTAGCCAATATCCCTCATTTCCCAAATTAACTATTATTCTCTGAATCCACGTACTTACAATTTCACTACCTTAGAAGAGAAGTTAGGAATGAAATGAATTGCATTACTTGATTTCTTCTGATATAAATTTTAGAATTTGATAGACTGCAACCAGAAAAATTCTATTTCTTTTAAATATATTTTTTATTTATTTATTTATTTATTTTTGACAGGGAGAGAGAGAGATACAGAGACAGAGACAGAGAGAGAACTGAACTGGGGGAGCTCCCAGTTCAGCATATGGTTCCGCACGGGCCGGGGCCGGCATTCGATCCCCGGTCCCCGGCGCTGCAAAGTGAGTGCCTAACCCACTGAGCCATCCCGGCTTCCCCTCTATTTCTTTTAATAGTGCTAAAAAAAATCCCTCTTGGGTCAGGAAAATAAAGTGGTGATTTCTCTGCCATCTCACAGTTTTTGACCTCAGGCTTGTAATCACTTCAAGTCAATGAGTATATATTAGGCATCTCTCATCTGCCCCTGTACTATGCTATATATTTTGAGCTAAACCAAATATATAGAAGAGATAATCCTCAATAAATCCCATTCACTGAGTGTTTATTTTGGAAAACACCGTGCTTGTTGCCTTATGTACATGTCTCATTTAATCCTCATAATAATCCTGTTCTGATCCAGTACTCACACTGTACATCAAATAACTCCCAAACTTGGCAGCTTAAAATGACCATTTTATAATACTGACAAATTCTGAGTCAAGAATTTAGACAGAACACAGAGGAAATGGCTTCCTTGTAATTCATAAAGTCTCAAGCCTCAGCAGTGACAACTTGAGAGCTGGGGTGGAATCATTTGGAAATGTCCTGGCTCGTTTACCTGTCTGTTGATAATAGCTGTTGGCTGGGGCTGTTGATTGGGACATCTACACTTGGCCTCTCCATGTAGCCTGGGCTTCCTTGTAGCATGTAGTCTCACTCTCAAACTGTGTGTCTTATCTAACAAGAAGAAAACAGCACTGATTTTAATGAATAGCCTTGAATGTCATTCAGCATTAGTTTCTAAGCGTTCTGTTGGTTATGAGTGAGTTGCAAGTCTGCTCTAGGTTCAGAGAAAGGGTACATAGACCTCACCTCTTCAGAAGAGGGGAGCAAATAATTTACAGACATATTTTTTATAGATTTATTTTATTGTTTTTGACAGAGACAAAGAGAGACAGAGAAAGAGACAGAGAGAAGTGGGAGGGCCCAGAGCAGTCTCCGTAGTTGTTCATCATCAGTCCTCAATATGGTTTCGTTCCACACAGGTGGGTGGGAGCTGCACAGGGCAGGAACTGGGCATGGACCTCCCTCATGGGAGGCACACCTCCCTGAGTCAGGAGCCAAATCTGAGGTAGGGGGCAAGAATTGAACTGGGGGCCTCCTGCATGGGAAGCACACTCCAGTTCATCATATGGGTCCACATGGGCTGGGGTCAGGATTCAATTTTCAGTCCCCAAGGCTACAAAGCAAGTGCTTAACCTGCTGAGCCATCCCAGCTTCCCCACAGACAAATTTTTAAATAGCCACAATCTATCCTCTCTATAGATATAATCTATACAAAACATACTGGTTTCCTTCCTCCCAAGATCCTCTAAAAGTGACATGAATACTTTCATCAGCCTTAGTCTAGCGGTCCAGTCTCTCATCATCAAAATCAAGTCCATATGTGAAGACTCCTTGGATATGATTTCTCAGGTATATCTCTTCAAATATGGTTTCTCTATCTGAAGTCCTGAGGACTAAAGAAGCAAGTTACTTATCCACCTACCTAACCAACTTACGACCACTCAGAGGTGGGACAGGCACAGCATAACTGCTAATACGTTCTGGTTCAAAAGAGTAGAGAAAGTGATGCACACAACCATCATTGGTGCACACAACCATCATTGGTGCATAGCGATTCTGAAATCCAATCAGGTTGCCAGACCCTTGATTATAGCTCAATGCTCCTTCTTAGCGGTTTTTCTCTGTGGCTCTTGATTCTGCCCTCTAAGCTTTTTAGTTGCTCCATCTTTTGAGTCATCCTTCCTTTCCCATGAGATTTGGCTGATGTTTGTAACTGAATACATTCCTCATACTACTTCCTGCTCATAATAGTTGGAGGGTTCACAACAAAGGCTTTTTTTAATTTTGTACTGTTTCTGCTCCTTGTAGTTGAAACTGACATATTTCTATAAACACAATTTCCTTAAAATTGTGTGAGTTTTTCTCTGAATCTTATTAGGGTTTACTTCATTAGACAAAAAACACAATCACAGATGTCTTTATGCCAAGCCCTTCTTTATCTTGGGGTCCTTCAGACGTTGCTGGGTGACAAGGCCCTTCAGATTACTGTGGAAGCCCTTTAAGAAGGAGAGTTTATGAGACATACTTTTATTAATAATATCCTCAGGGCTCCTTTTATATGCCTGCAACTTTCTATGAGGCACAGCCATAAATCTTCCTTCTTAGTAAACAATCTTATAGCTCTCCTTTTAGATTTAATCTTTGCCCTAGAAATATTTCTTAATTAGAAATTGTTTGCTATTTGAAGATGCCATAAATGTGAAACAATTTTACTTTTGAGCCCACAAATGTTTAGCTCCTATGTGTTTCCTCAAAAATTTGCTTGAAAACGAAACAGTTTGTCTTCTAGTCCATCTCTCTCCACTTGCATTTTATCATAGGCAGCAAGAAGAAGCCAGGTGGCTTTTTTAATGTTTGCAGGCAGATCTGTTTAGGTATATTACTAACTTTTTACATTTCTAAATACGACAGTTTGGGCAAACTTTGTACCACTAGGTAATATGATATCACTTTCTTCTAGCTTCTTGTAACAATTTCTTTGCTTTTCCCTGAGTCCTCACCAACAGCCTCCTGTAGCACTGTTAGTCTTTCATTAACTGTTTCCTAAAGATCCATTCAGCCACTGGCAAACAGGGGTCTCAAAGCCAGCGTCTCGTGCTTTTGGTTTTTGATATAGTAGCACCCTCCATCTAGGTACCAAATTTCTTTTCTAGTTATTATTTCTGCAGAGTAAATTTCTCCCTAATTGAGTAGCTTAAAAAAAAAACTCTTTTATTGGGCTGATGTGTTCTCTAGCTCAGGAATGGCTGATATCTGCTTCATGATCACTGGGTCCTCGACAGGGAAAACTCAAAAAGCAGGTAATGACTTGACAGCTGAAGGTCAGAATCATCTGGAGGTGTGTTTGCTCACATGCCTAGCAATTAATACTGGCTTTGGCTGGAACCTTAGCTGGGACTCACATTGAAACACCTAACATATAGCCTCTTCATGTGGCCTGGGCTGCCTCATAGAATGGTGGCCTCAGAGTAGCTGGACGTATTAAATGATAGCCCAAGGCTCCAAAAGTGAGTGTCTCAGTGAATAAGGTAGAAACTGCTGAACATTTATTGACCTAGTCTTAGAAGTTACCCATTGTCATTTCTCCTGTATTCTACTAGTTACAAATATGTCACAAATGTGCCTAATATTTGACATTCCTCCAATGGAGAGACTTTGGAGGGTTGTCAAAGATTTGTGGGCACATTTTTAAACATCAATAAGTATTATTATCTTATTTTACAGATAAGGCTAAGTAAGTGGTCTAACCCAAATTTATTTGACTCTGAAGACAAACCTTGCCATCATTAAGGTATACTGCTTCCAAATATGCTACAGAGTAAATGTTGAGATAATTTGGGGCTAAAAAAATAAGTTTATAATTGGATTTGGAAAGAAGTGGTGAAATAAGAATTTTCAATGTTAATTAAAAAATAAGAAAACAGTTATTTTTGTTGTTATAAAATAAAATGCTCATAAGTATGATCATTAACAAACTGACTTTCAGAGAGGCAGCCAAAATGGAGAGACAAATAAACATATACCAAATAAAAGAACAGAACAAAGTTCCAGAAAAAAGAGCTAAACAAAATGGACACAAACAATCTATTAGACATAGAGTTCTAAACACTGCTTATGAGGATGCTCAGTGAACACAGTGAGAACTTCAACAAAGAGATCAGAAACGTAAAAATGGAGATAGGAAACAAACAAACAAATGAACTAGTGAGAAATGAATACTACAATAACTGAAATAAAGAATACAAAGGGAATCAACAGTAAATTAGATGAAGCACAGGATAGAATCAGAGATTTAGATAATAAGGTAGCATAAAACAAATAAACAAAAAAATAGCAAGAAGAAAAAAGAATTAAAAAAATGAAAATAGTTTAAGGATCCTCTGGGTCAACATCAAGTATACCAACATTCACATCATAGGGGTACAAGAAGGAGAAAAGAGAGAGCAAGGCATTGAAAACTATCCGAAGAAATAATGACTGAAAAATTCCTTTACCTGGAGAAGGAAATAAACATACAAACCCAGATAGTGAAGGAAGTCCTAAACAAGATAAATCCAAAGAAGCCCACACCAAGACACATCATAATTAAAATGTTAAATGTTAAAGACAAAGAAAGAATCTTAAAAGCAGAATAAGAAAAGCAGTTACTTACTTACAAGTCTTGTAAAAGACTGTCAGCTGACATTTCGATGGAAGCTTTGCAAGCCAGGGGATTGGCACAAAATAGTCAAAGTGATGAAAAGCAAGGACCTACAGCTAAGATTACCCTATCCAGCAAAGCTATCATTTAGAATCAAAGAACAGATAAAGAGCTCCCCAGACAAGAAAAAGCTATAGGAATTTGTCACCACCAAACCAGTATTACAAGGAATGGTAGAAGGACTTCTTTATAAATAATAAAGTGGCAACAACTACATAACAACTTTTAATTTAAAAGTAAATGCATTAAATGCTTCGATCAAAAGGCTGAGGGTGGCTGAATAGCAAGTTAAGAAAACAAGACACTTATATTGGTTGCTTACCAGAGACTCACTGCAGGTGGAAAGACACGTGCGGACTGAGAGGAAAGGGGTAGAAATTTCATGAAAATGGAAATGAAAAATAAAAACAAAAAATCTGGGGTAGGTAGCAATAATTTTACTAGACAAAAATAGGTTTTAAAACAAAGGCTATATAACAAGAGATAAAGAAGGACCCAGTAATCCCATTTCTGGATATTTATCTGAAGAACCCCCAAATCCTACTTTGAGGGGATTTGTGCATTTGTATGTTCATTGGAGCATTGTTTGTAATGGCCAAGATGTAGAGGCAGCCTGGGTGTCTATTGATGGATGGATGGATAAAGAGGAGATGGTACATATAAAAGGTGTCCTAAAATTCATGCAAGAAATAATTTTGATTGAAAACACAGGTTTATAATTAAAAATTGTAAATTGTTATTGCTCAACAATGAAAATGCATTGTTCTTTCATGTAGCGCTCCATTTTTAATAACCCTGAACTTTCAGCTGTCACACTGTCTTTTTCTTTTGTTGGCAACACTTTACCGCACAAATGACGCAAAATTCAAATCTTGCGTGAATTTTGGGACACCCTTGATATATAATGGAATATTGCTCAGCCATAAATGGGAATGGGTTCTTGCCACCTGTGGTGGCATGGATGAACCTGGAGGGTGTGGTGCTCAGTGGAGTGTTAGAGAAAGACAAATGCAAAGTGATGTTTCTTATATGTGGAAGCTAAAGAACATATTAAACAAATAAAGCAGAAACTCATAGATACAAAGGACATTTTGAAGGTTACCTGCTGGGAGGGCTTTTGGGGAAGTGGGTAAAAAAGAGGAAGGGATTAAGAAGTCCAAATTGGCTTTTACAAAGTAGTCATGGGATTATAGGGTATAGCATAAGAAATAAGGGAAGCCGGGATGGCTCAGTGGGTTAAGCACTCACTTTGCAGCCCCAGGGACCGAGGATTGAATCCCGGCCCCAGCCCGTGTGGACCCATATGCTGAACTGGGGAGTGCCCCCAGTTCAGTTCTCACCAGAGTGAGACCCCGGCCCAGTTCCTGCCCTGTACAAACCCGCGCCCACCTGTGGAATGAAACCATATGGAAAAATGGATGATGTGCAACTATGGAGACTGCTCTGGGCCCTCCCCCTTCTCTCTGTCTCTGTGTCTCTTTCTCTCTGTGTAAAAAAACCAATAAAAATCTTAAAAAATATATATAAAATATATAAGAAATATAGAAATATCAATAATATTGTAATAACTATGTATGGTGTCAGATAGGTACTATTAATATTATAGATTTATCGGGGTGACAGATGGGAGGAAGGTTGGGGCACTGGGTGAAAAGGTGAAGGGATTAAGAAGTACAAACTGGTAGTTACCAAAGAGTCATGTGGCTGTGAAGTACAGCATAGCGCATGTAGTCAATAATGTGGTAATAACTATGTATACTGTCATCTGGGTACTAGGTTAGTCAGGGGAATCACTTCTTAAATTATATAAATGTGTAGCCACTACACTGTGCACCTGAAATTAATATAAAATAATGTTGAATGTCAACTATAATTGAAAAAGTAAAAAAGGAGGTTGAGAGGTAAAGGGGAATAAGAGGTTCAAATTTCCAGTTGTAAAACAAATAAGTCACGTGGATGTAATGTACAGCATAGGGAGTATTGTCAGCAATATTGTAGTAGCGTAGTACAGTGTCAGATGGTTGCTGGACTTGTCATGGCGTTCACTTCTTTAGGCATATAAAGGTTGAATAAATATGGTATATACCTGAAACAAATATAATATTGCATATGAGCTATATTTGAATACATGTCTTAAAAACAAATAAATAAATAAAAAGTTGACTTTTTATTAGAATTTAAATGAAAAATTTTTAATTATAGTTAACATTCAATATTATATTTGTTTCAGGTGTACAGCATAGTGGTCACATTTATACAACTTAAGAAGTGATCCCTAGATAAGTCTAGTACCCATTTGGCTCCATACATAGTTATTACAATATTATCGACTATATTTCCTATGCTGTACTTTATACACCCATGACTATTTTGTAGCTCAATTTGTATGTCTTAATGATTTTCACCTTTTTCACTCGTCTCCTCAAACTCTCTTCCATCTGGCAACCCTCAGTTTATTCTCTGTATCTGAGCTTGTTACTGTTTTGTTTGTTCATTTATTTTTGTTTTTTAGATTGCACCTATACGTGAATTACATTCTGGCCCCGTGTGGCCTTATATCCACCTGTGTGGAACAAAACCATGTTGAAAACTGATGACACTGAAAACTGATGGAGACTGCTATGCCCCCCCCCCTTCTCTCTGTCTCTTCCTGTCACTGTCTCTCTCTGTCTCTGTTAAAAAGAAAAGAAAGAGTGAATTTCAAGATGACGGATGGATTATAGCCTGGTGAGATTTGAGACAAATAACTAGAGGATAAATGTTAGGCATATGGTCACTTTACTTCTGATAGGATTTTCTAAAGAGACATTAATTGTTCTTTTCATTATCTCTTCCTACAAAAATACAAACTTTATGAACTGCGTTAACTAAAGTAATTATTTATATGTCTATACCCTCATTTATTTTAAAAAGGTTTTTAATATGGCTTAAAAGCAATATAAAATAAGAGCATAATAATAATTTAAAAAAGATTAAGGCCAGAGACCGTAGCAAGATAAGACAAGCTAGAAAATATTGTTGAGCAGTGCGAGGCATAAGGCCCTTGAAGTATACTAAACAGGGCTACAAGTTTGACTTGGAACGTGCAGGAAGCCAAATCAGAAAGGAAAACGTAAACTGCTACAAAATTCATACCATCCATGAGATTTGATCCATATCACCTATGTCACTTCCAAAGGAGAAACAGGACAACTGGTAGTCAAATGAATTTGAAAGCAGTTACCACATACAAGTCAAATGAAATGCATCATTTGATTCTGGTTTTCGTAATAAAAGGAGTACATGTGTGTAAATTTTGATGAGAAATTCTCCACTGAGAATAGCGGAGACAGCACTGTGCTACCAACAGTGTAAGGACAATGAGGCAAATGAAGTACAAAGTTGGGGAGAAGAGAGCATAAATCTATGTCATGGAGGGTCCTTTTCAGGGTATAGGGAGAGGTCAAGAGACCAGGAGTGGTTCATTCTCATTCTGTACCCCACAGAAAGATATATATATATATATATAATGTGAATCACCAGTTTTTTAAAGTTTAGTATTTCATGTCAGTTTGTGAGTCTTGTATTATGCATATATTTCATTTTTGCATATTGGATTTATAATATCCAAGAAATTAAAGGACATGCTAGTTTATTGATTGACTTGTAGCATAGAACCCTATTGATCATGGTATACAAGCTACAAATTTGACTTCATAGTAGAAATCATTCTGAGGTTCATGGAAAGAGACAGGAATCTTATAAAACCAAGTGTGTTACACGAGCTTATTCTGTGAATCTTTGCTAGGGAGGTGTCAATACCCATTCCTTCTCGCTTTTTGTCTTCACTTTTTATCAAGAAAGATCTCATTTTTTGAAATATAGCATTTCAAGGCAGATGGTCAGGAATGATTTTCAGGGGAACACACTTAAAATAAGACCTTGGACATCTCTATACTGAGTGCTGATGACTATGCAGCACACAGCACTCTGAGTCTCTTGATGGACAGATTCTCCCATCATAAAAGCAACTCAAATCATCACCATACAACCAGAAACTTCATTTACTTTTTCCTTTTGTAGCAAGAACAAATTGGAGCCTAAATTTTTGGCTTGTAAGAAAAGCTTAGGAATCTGAGATCCATAATTTGAACTATATTGTGTCATTGTGAATATCTTTTTTTCTTTTTAAGGCTTCAAAGGAATGCATTTTTTTTTCTGCCTAAGCATCATCTTTTTGATACATAAAGTACTGTACTGTTTTGCGTTGAGGTAGGAGAATTCAATTCTATGTGCATTGCCTAGATTTCTACTTATCATGTGCAGGGAGCCAGGTGAGTACTGTAGGGAGGTAAGATAATAAAGGTTCATGGGAAGCCAGGATGACTCAGTGGGTTGAGCGCTCGCTTTGTGGCCCTGGGGTCTGAGAATTGAGTCCTGGCCCCAGCCCGTGTGCACCCATGTGCTGAGTTGGAGTGGGCCCCCAGTTCGAATCTTGCAGGGACCCATGCAGGAGGCTCCTGGCCCAGTTCCTGCCCTGTGTGGCCCTACACCCACCTGTGGAGGGAAACGTATGTCAGAAACTAATGATATGCAACTATGGAGACTGCTCTGGGCCCTTCCTCTTCTCTCTGTCTCTATCAAAAAAAAAAGATAAAGGCTTAGCTCAGGAAGTGGACAGTGTAGTAAGGACTGTGACAAGAATCCAAACAACCACAATCTAGGGAGGTACAGATGGCCATGGGTTGTGGGGGGCAGAGGGGAGGGTGTTACTTGAGTTCTAGGCAATAGTGCATCTGATAGGGGTGGGGGAAATCAGGAAAAGTTTCGTAAAAGTGGTAAGAAGGTTCATATATAGAAACAGGAGAAGCAACATCAGTAAAATTATCTTGTCACACTTTTCATCACACTCAAAATGAATATCTAACATTTAGGAAACATCTTCAGCTATATTACACATTTAATAGCCAAGCAAATTTTAGGTGAAAAGCAGAAGAAATATTTTTTTAATAGAACCATAGAAACCGGTAGGTTGAATATCCCCTTTCGAGTTGCTGTCAGGAAGGAAATGTCTTCCTGGATCGACTACGCACTTTGCTTTGAAGAGAGCTGAGTTGGAGTCATTGTACCTGCTACTGAACTGCACAGCAGCTACTAAAAAGAACTTCCATTTAACACTTTTTAAATAGTACAGAGGTCAACTCTGAAACTGTTTAAAAGTTGGGAGCACGGTTGCAATTATGTCCCTCATGCCCATCTTCCACCTTTCCTCCACTCACCGAAAGATATAAGTAATGGTAGGTTTTTTGATTATCTGCAATTCAAGTGAAAATGAGGCTAGGAATGACCCTACTTCTACCAACTGTTCAAGGGAAGAGGAGATCACAGCCTCAGAGAATGTGACTTTTACTTGAAGTGTGCCATGCAATTGAGGTAATTTTTAGTGGAAGCTTTACTGATTCCTTGAGACATAGCTTGCAAGGAAAGCTAGAGCTCATAAATCCGAAGTAAATGGAAGAATGACAGAGAAGAGACAACAGTGCACACAAAAATCATTAAAAATGGTTGCGGGTTTTCATCCTAACAGGGCATTAACAAGATGTTCATAACCTTAAAACTCCAAAAAGAAGGCTTAGCGTGAGAGCAATAGCTTCTGTATAAGATCGATCTGTTGGAATAATAGAAAAACCCAAAGGAAATCCTGAAGTCTTGAGCTGTAAGAGAAACAAATCTGTACAAGTCCCCAGCCTTTGTTAAGATTCCTTATTTGTTCAAAGGGAAGCTAAAATAGTCAGAACAGTATTGTCTAATGGGAAAAAGAAGGCTGAATAGGAAGTAAGAAAGCCAGGTCTTTCCATTCACTTTCTGTGCCACCTCTTGGGGTCAAGTCGGAAAAACAGAAATAATACACTGTCAGGAATCTTCTCCAGGACTTTCGTTGGAATAAAATCAGATAAAAGATGTAGAAACTTTTTCAAGAAGGGTAAAGCATAAGCTAATAATAGATGTTACTATTTATACACAGAATGCTTCAGGTATACCAGACTCAGGCCTTAAATATATTATTTAAGCCCCATATAATCTTGAGATAGGTCTACTCATTATTGTAAGATTAGGACACTGAGGTTTAGAGATGCTAAGAATGTGCAATGATTGTGGTGTTAATAAATGGTAAAGCCAAGATTCTCTGCTTTAACTTGAATTATTTTTTTTTCAATCCTACCATTCAACGGGTGCACCTTTCTGTTTTCTTATCTTCTCCCTTTGTCCTAAATCATGTCGCTATTGTATACCAGTTCCTTTCCTCAGCACCACTGAATTTGCTATGTTTGCCCGTATACGCCTGTTCCACTCCCCACCCTTCATTCCAATAACTCTTAAATATCTTTTCTGTCTCCACTAGAACACCACCATGGGGAGGTGATACTGCATTTACCACTGTATTCCTAGCTTTGGCACAAGCTACTCACTTAGTAGGTGCATGAATATTCACACCATAAAAGGCTGAATGAAGAAAACTGAGACATACTGAGATGAATGGAGTGGACCATTCCATGTGGCACAAATGATCTCTAGACATCCAAATCCACCCTTATTTCTGCTAACCCACTGGGTGTGAAATTTATTTCCTATCCACAATAATAAATTTGGAAGCTGAGTACTAGAAGCATAATCCATTAATTAAAACTCCAGTGATTCCCTAAATTAGTTATGCACTGTAAAAACAGAATGATATATTATTTGGGTTAAGAAAAATTTCAGCTGACAGGAATGTTGAAGATAGCTGAAACAAGATTTGGGACCAATTAATGACATGAAAATGAGAAGGGAGCAGCAATAGGCAGATATTAGAGAAAAGGCTCAAGGCTACTTCATATTAATTTTTGCAGCATATGGAATACTTTGTGTCAATTCAGTTTAAAGACTATAAAATTCTTCCACCTACTTAACCATGCAAAGCTTAATGACAGCTTTCTCCAAACAGGGAGCAACCATGTTACAATAAAGTGAAAGATGAAAAAAAAAAATGCGAGAATGAAAATTACTATGTAAATAGAAGTTTTAATATGTTATGTTTAGGTGACCTTGTAATGCAGAGGCAGAATTATAATTTTAAAGTAAAACAATATAATTTTTATTTATTAAGAAATAGGATAATTTCAAAAAGTGTTGTCATCATGCCCTGGCCTTGATAGATAGCTGTTGTTATCCATTCCAGTGAGATCATTCATTTTCTCTTTTGCCTATTTAGTATAAAGCAATCATCCTGCCACCTAGTGTTTATTAAAATTTGTTGACAAATGATATACACTAACATATTAATAGTATGATTTATTGTTTCAACTTAGAGTTGATTTTCTAATGACTTGTTAACCTGGAAATTTAATCTAATATGCTCCTTGTACATGAACTGCTTGAGATAAAGTTGGAATAAAACTAAAAATGATTGTGTGTGTTCTTTAAACTCTTTGTGATGGAAAATTTCAAACATACACAAAAATATAGAGTATCATACCAGAAACCCCATGTCTCATTACTCAGTCTGAGCTATCGATTAAAGGCCAAACTTGGCCCACTTATACTCTTCTCCCAGACTAGATTTTTTTAAGGCAAGTTCATTTTTTATTGAAGCAAATCTTATGATATTCTATGATCCCAAAATATGTTAGTATGCATTCCTAAAACATAAAGACCTTTTAAAAGTGCAACCACAACATCATTATTACCCCTAAACACATTAACAATAATTTTTTTATGTTATCAGCTATTTAATTAGCGTTTAAATTTATCTGATTTATAATTTTTTTTTTTTATATGATAGCTTTAATGCTCCAGCACTCCATTTTCTGTTGTTACTGTGGGGTTGTCAGCGCTATGAACTTTCATTGTTGGATATGAGCGGGGGGGGGCCCAAAAAACAGACTTATCTTCTGGAGGGCAGGCCCTTTGTAGTACAGTCTTACCCTACTAGCTGAGTGTTCTAGGAACCCATCTGCATCAGTGTACCGGCTGGTGTCGTGAAATGCTGCATTTGGCTTCAGTGAATTTTTTTTTACTCTTTCAATGCGTTTGCTCATTTCATGATGGGTGATTTATATGAACATGTGGCATGACAATGCACCTGCCCACACCATGCTGAGTGTTCAGCGGTTTCTGACCAAAAACAGCATGACCCCTGTGCCCACCCTCCTTATTTACCCAATCTCCCCCTGAGCTACTTATTTTTTATTCCTCCCGATGAAAAAAGTCCTCGAAGGGAAACGTATTACCAGTGTGGAAGAAGTGAAGCAAAAAATGACAGGAGCACTTAAAGGCATCAAAATCAGTGAGTTCAAGAACTGTTTTGAGCAATGAAAAGTGTCTCAAAAGGTATATTCCATTCAATGGCCAGTACTGTGAAGGTGGCTGGAGTTTAAATATGTGAAAATAAATACACCATTTTTAAATAAATTGTACTTTGGGCAGGGGGGACCTTGTATATATTGCACTTGGCCCCCCTCCCACCTTGGTCTGGCTCTTCTCTTTGCATTTGTGGCCCTGATCGGTTCCATTTACAGTCAGTGTCTTCAGTCTGGGGTTTCTGTAGCCTTTGCTTTATGACAGTGGTGTTGAGTATTTGCGTGCAGAAGTATCAATACCTGCGTGTCCTCATTGTGAATCGCTCCTTTTAGAATCGCAAGGGCTTCCTTATCGTTTTTAATGCATTGTGGTCTGAGTAGTCTGAGAGTTCTCAGGGTGCCTGGAGCCTACAAAGCCCCTTTCCGGTTTTGCATACTCTTGATGGATTGGCCTGAAAAGCTTCCCATACTGAGAGTGGACTCTTCTTTTTGAAACTGGGCACCTATTGGCAATCCAATCTCTGAGCTATTTGTTGGAAGGCTCTTCTCTTTCTGCTTTCTCCTGTAGTTGTCACCACACGTCTTGTTGCTGCCAGTGCTTCGACCCCTCTTGCTTGTGGGACTACCTTGTCATTTTGTCTTAGAGGTTGTCCATGGGTTTTTGTTTTACTGTCTCAATTGTTCTATGTTTGTAGAGAGTGAACTAGGAAGGCTAAAAAGTGGTATCATTGCTACTGTTATCTTTCAGCCTGTGAATAATTTGGGAGCAAATGTGCTGCTGTCGATCTCTCTAAACATGTAAAACAGGAAGTGAGATTTAATTTGTTTTTCTTTTTAATGGCTTTATCCTTACCCCTACTTGAATATATCAGATAATAAATATGCTACTGGCTGAAAATACAGTGACAAATAATTAACAGGATTTGGAAAATATCAGGGATCTTGGGAAAGATTGCCGTTTTGTCTATGTTTGGAATATTATGGAATAAATCATTTCAATCCCCTTCAAAATAAACACTAAGAACTATGACCCTTTTTTCCTATGATAAGCCTCTCAGAAATTCAGGCTTACAGAATGTATGAATAATAAGCCCAGAAACACAAACTGGGTGAAATAAAAGGAACTTCTACATTTTCAAGCTATGCCTATTGTTATTCTGTTTTTGTATAATGTGTGGCTGCCAAGATTTTACACCATTTATTTTCTATTCAAAATCATTATTAACAACTTATAATTTCCTACCACATGCTACAAAAATCAACTTATATAGTTGATTTTTGTTCTTTTTGAACAAACGTTGTCTAAAAAGGATCTGATTTTTTTTAGGGAGTAAATGAGTACAGTACTCAGCATAACAAAATCATTTCACTTAACAACTTTTACTTTGTATACAGCAAGTGCCTTCTTAATTAATAGGCCAATCTTCAGAAAACTACTCCAGCAACCACTCAGTTGTTCAGCCAGAAAATGAGGTCTCTATTTATTCTTTCTTTTATAGCACTTCTCCTTTAAAAGAATCACCAAATCCTGATGATTTCTTCTATAAATGCCTCTAGATTTTTTTTTACTTATCGCTAACCTTTGCTATTACCTTAGTGCTGGCCACCCTCTCTCTTGCTTCGGCCAGTGTAATATTGTAAATCATCTCTTTCCTCCACTGCCATCTCCAAATTTTAATTTTTTTCAAAGTACAAATCTTACTGTGGCCTTTCTTTACTTAAAACTCTTAAAAGTCTTCTCATTGCTTTGTGGTTGAAGTCCAGAACCCTTAATGTGACTTTCAAAGTCTTCCACCCTCTATCTTCTGCCTGTCTTTGCAGCTTTTGCTTAACATTGTTTTTATTGACCTATGTAATTGACATATAACATTACATTAGTTTCAGGTGTACAACATAATGATTCATATATGGATTGTTTGCAACATGAGCATCACAATAAGTCTAGTTAACATCCATCACCACGCATAGCTATGCATTTTATTTTCTCGTGATAATGTTTAACCCTCTTCATGCTACCTTCTGCCAGTGGTACTAGCAAGAAATGTGAAGGGCAATTTAACAATCTACATATGAGCCAATGTATCGGCCCGCCACACTTTTCACCTGAGATGCAAATGCCGATATATTGGCCCGTCGCACTAAAAGGTTTAAGATCCATTCTCTTAGCAACTTTCAAATATACAACATTAATCATTAACTATAGTCACCGTGATGTATATTACACCCTCAGGACTTATTTATTTTATAACTTACCTACCGTATTTTCCGGCGTATAAGACGACCGGGCGTATAAGACGACCCCCTAATTTTACAGTTAAAACATAGGTTTAGGCCTAT
Organism: Craseonycteris thonglongyai; assembly: GCA_004027555.1. NCBI lineage: Eukaryota > Metazoa > Chordata > Mammalia > Chiroptera > Craseonycteridae > Craseonycteris > Craseonycteris thonglongyai. Next base: position 2,567 of record PVKE010019015.1, on the reverse strand, counting down.
ATTCACTGTATAAGACTACAGCCTCGGAAGTGGGGGGTAGTCTTATACAGCGAATATAGGCCTAAACCTATGCTTTAACTGTAAAGTTAGGGGGTCGTCTTATACGCCCGGTCGTCTTATATGCCGGAAAATATGGGTAACATTTTTTATGCCTCACATATACTGACCTTCTATCATAGCCTGTACAAAGATACGTTTTCTAGGCCTTTCTGTATGCCATTGTCGTTTTGTAGAATATTCATCTGCTCTCTACCTACTCATGAATCTAAGCAATTCTATGTACTTTTAAGATTGAGGTGAGGTGTGCCTTCTGCAGAGAGGCCTTCTTTGACCCTGGGCCTTGGTGATGGCTTCTTTCTATAGGTTCCCAGTGTTTCTTGTACTTTCTCCATGAAACTCATCACCTCGATTGTTCGATGTATATTTCTCTCACAGGGGAGTAAACTTCATGAGGGCAGGGGCTGACTGTCTTTACTATTCGATTCCTAGAATTAAACCCAGCACTTGACAGTAAATATTTAAAAAAATTTTTTTGAACTGTTATAAGATTCACATACATAATACAGTAACCATGGTCCAAGCCATGGGAATAGGGTGGTCCAGGGCCTTACTCATCTCCTGTGCAGAACTTCAGGGAGTGCCAAAAATCTCAGTCATCAAGATAAATCATATTTGTGGTGCTTAATTTTATGTGTCAACCCGACTGGGCCATAGGATGCCCGGATAGCCGATGAAGCAGTATCTTTGGGTGTGTCTATGAGAGTGTGTCACTCATTTGAGTTAGTGCACATGGTCCTTCCCAGTGTGGGTGGGCATCATCCAATCCATTGAGGACCTGAGTAGCACAAGAAGGTAGAGGGAGGTCAAATTTGCCCTCTTCATGCCTGAGTGTTAGAGCGGGGCCATTAATCTATACTTGACCTTGGTGTTTGTGGTTCCTAGGTCTTCAGAATGGAATATACACCATCGTCCCTCCTGCTCTCAGGCCATGAAACTACTGGCTTCCCTGTGTCTCCAACTTGCAGATCTAGGGACATCTCAGCTTTCATAATTGTGTGAGGCAGTACTTTATAATAAATCTCTTTTACGTATGATATATATATATATGTGTGTATATATATATACACGCACACACACACACATATACATATACATCCATCCTATTGGTATATATGTTACATGTTATATACCACACATCATACATCATGTATCATATATCATATTACACATTATATGTATAATCTTATATATATATTTATAAAGGGTGTCCCAAAATTCATGCAAGAAGTAATTTTGTATAAAAATTGCAAACTGTAGCTGCCAAACCTTCATTATTTTAAAAATATTGCTTAACAATGAAAATGCGTTGTTCTTTCATGGAGCACTCCATTTTTAATAACCCTGAACTGTCAGCTGTCATGCTGTCTTTTTTTTTCATTGGCAACACTTTACCACACAAATGACGCAAAATTCAAATCTTGTGTGAATTTTGGGACATCCTTTATTATATAAATTCTATTGGTTGGTTTCTCTAGAGAACCCTAATACAATATTTTAACACAACGTTTTTTAAAAATCAACATTAATGCAAACATATCCATGAAGAACAAAATATCAACATTTTAAAGTTGGAATCAGTAACACGACCATGCTGAGCCATAGTGGAGCCTGAGGCAAAAGGAAAAATCAGTCATAATAATCCTTTATTTCAGATTTTGATATTGACTCATCATGGAATTTTTTTGCATAAATTTTGGTGTATTGAAATGTAAATATAATTTCCCAAGACTACTGAGTGTTCTGGCCAGCATTCACCCAAGTTCAAGCCTGCTGTGGTCACTTAGACCTCTATCCCTCTCTTGTCACATATGCTGTCCTTGTAGAGGGATCCATAGAGCAGCAGGCTCACTTCTGCCACCTTCCAGAGCCACGTGGGGTTGTGGGGACTAGCTCCCATCTGCTCCTGAGTCAGTAGTCCCTGAAGCCCACCCTCTCCCTGTGACAGACGACCACAGCCACACTAGCATCTAGAGCTCTGGGACTCAAGGAAGCAACACTGCCTTCCATTGCTCACTCCTGAATTCCCCACTGTGCTGCACACACAAGACCAATGTATGTAGCTGACCTTAATGGAAAAGGATAACACAGAGCACAGAAAAACTGAACCCTGACTAATAGGTGTCCCGGTTCTAAAGTTCCCTGGTCTCCCCAGCCCTGGGTAATGTCCCAACTCCACCTCATTGCTCTAGACCAGGGGTGGCCAATAAGTCGATCGCGGTCGGTTGATTGCGAGGCCAATTTTGGTCGATCGTCGATCGTCGATTGCCGATCGCTCGCAATGTCTGGGGTGGAATTCCGTGTACCATGGACTTTGAAGCAATTGTAGAAGACAAAACTTTCTAGCATTTTTAATGCATTCTGGGAATTTTCCAAGGCCATAAATTCCTAGAATTCTGACAGCCTGACACTGTGATCTCCGCCCACCCAGACAATACATTTTGACTTATGTGTTACACTTGTCACCGGACGCAACGCGTGAACGCAACAGTTACGACTCGACTCATCGA